>VXAU01000433.1:1739745-1793614 GCA_013399695.1 Formicarius rufipectus | reverse complement strand
CCGCCCCTTGATCTCTGCCTCAAAAAGGGAGAGTTCTCACTCTACCCGGCAGGGCACTACCAGACGCCCCTGGGGTACGAGCGGATAACAACATTCGACAGCAGCGGGAACGTGGAGGAGGTGTGCCGGCCTCGCACCAGGATGCTCTGTGCCCAAAGCACCTACACCCTGCCAGGGCCCGGCAGCTCCGCCACCTTGCGCATCACAGCTGCCGAGAAGAAGATGCAGCAGCCCTGTGCCAGCGCCACCCTGAACCGGCTCACCGTCCCTCGATACTCCATCCCAACTGGGGACCCGCCACCCTACCCTGACATTGCCAGCCAGCTGTCCCAGGGCAGAAGCATGGCACAGAGGCTGGACAGCACTATCATTCATGCCACTCTGCGGAGGAACAGCAGAGAGGCAGCCCTGAAAATGGCTCAGCTGATGGATGGTCAGAGAGCCACCTTGCAACTTCCCCCGAAACCCAAGGGCGGTGTTGTGGCGGCACAGTACCAGCAGAGAGTACCCACCGCCTTGTACACCTGCAGCCAGTGCAGCAGTGGCGGCGCTGGCGGCAGCAGCAATGCAAGCGCTGGTGGTGCTGGCAGCGTCCCTAGTGCCAATGCTAGTAGTAGCACTTCCAGTATTGGTGGCATGAGACCTGATCTGAGCACAGGGAGTGGCTCCCAGCACAGCTCTGTCATTGCTCACTCTGTCAGTACTTCCCCTCTGGCCTCCCAGTCCTCCTACAGCTTGCTGAGCCCCCCTGAAAATTCCCGTGACCGAGCAGATTACATCAACTCTGCCTTCACAGAGGATGAGGCCCTTTCTCAGCACTGCCCAGTGGAGAAATCAGTACGGCATGTACCTGTGTCCTTGGCAGAGGCTACCCTTGCTGTAAAACGGCCACCACCATACCAGTGGGACCCTATGGTGAGTGAAGAAATATGGGTCCCTCAAGAAAGGACATCTCAGAGCTCAGTGCCCAACCCTCTAAAACCTGCTCCGCTCATCATCGGTCAAGCTCAACATCTGGATATGTCTCGAGTGCCATTTGTTTCCCCCAAGTCTCCAACCAGTCCCACTGCCACCTTCCAGACGAGTTATGGGGTTGGAGTACCTTACCCAGGAAGCTACAGTGCCCCTCCCCTTCAGGGAATGCAGGCCCCCTGCTCCCCCAAAGAAGCTCTGGCCCCAACACAGTTTGCACAGCAGGAGCCCACAGTTGTGCTTCAGCCAGGTTATCCATCCAACCTCTCCTATTGCCCTTTGCCACCCATGTACCCGGGAAGTAGCACTTGCTCTAGTTTACAGCTGCCACCAATCGCCTTGCACCCATGGAGCTCCTACAGTGCCTGCCCACCCATACAGAACCCTCAGAGCACCCTGCCCCCCAAGCCGCTCCTTGTGGTGGAGAAGCCAGTGATGTCTCCCCCGCCAGCAGAGCTGCAGGGCCACGTGGGCACAGAGGTAATGGTGGAGACGGCAGACACTTTCCAGGAGGTGCTTTCCTTGACAGAAAGCCCCGTTCCTCAAAGGACAGACAAATTTGGCAAGAAGAGCCGGAAACGCCTGGACAGTCGGGCCGAGGAAGGAAACATGCAGGCTGTCACCGAGGGCAAGGTCAAAAAGGAGGCAAGGACGCTGACTGACTTCAATTCACTAATATCCAGCCCTCGGCTGGGGAGGGAGAAAAAGAAGGTCAAGAGCCAGAAAGATCAGTTAAAGTCCAAGAAACTAAACAAAACAAATGAGTTTCAGGACAGTTCAGAGAGTGAGCCAGAGCTTTTTATCAGTGGAGATGAACTGATGAACCAGAGCCAGGGCAGCAAAAAGGGTTGGAAAACCAAAAGGAATTTGAGGACAGCCAGTGAACTGGATGAATTCAAGTGCCGGAAGGCCAGCGAGAAGGAGGATGGGAGACTGGGAAGCCAGGGCTTTGTGTACGTGATGGCCAACAAGCAGCCACTGTGGAATGAGGCAACACAAGTCTACCAGCTGGACTTCGGAGGGCGGGTGACCCAGGAGTCAGCAAAAAACTTTCAGATTGAGCTGGAAGGACGACAGGTAGGAAGGGGTGGCACACACGTGCTGGAATGGGGACCAGGGTTTGGGAAAGCCATGCCAGGAGTAAGGGCTGTCTCTCATGCTGCCAAATGCCTCCTGCTGGTCTTGGCTGCTCTGTGAAAAAAGGCTTTGCCATGTGGTTGATAAAAACCAGCATGGAGAGCACAGTTCAATTGTGAAGTAAATACATAAGATATGTTCAGTCTTACTACAGTTGAACTTGGGAATAAGGGCCAGCTTTAGTCTCATTGGCTCTCAGTGCTGAAGGTTTTGAAATAAACACAACAGATCTCTGCTTCTTAATGTTAGCAGAGGGAGACACTGACCCTCTCTAGAATAAAGTGCTCCTGTGCCACTTTTGAACCACACCTGGGTAGAAGGATCGATGGTAGTTTAAAACAAAAGATTTAATTTTAGGATCTCTCCCCTTGGCCTAAGTGAGATGTTACTACTACTACACCAAACCCAGCCTATTAAGTGGTGCCAATCGGCAGGACACTGGACTGAGACTCGGGAGGTTCATAGTTATTTACTGGTCTATCTGTAAATCATTTTTTGTTTATTAAAGAGATCAAGGCTCTCAATTTTCTCTGATTTAAATTGAGAATTAGTGGCTTTAAATATCCAACA
This sequence comes from Formicarius rufipectus, assembly GCA_013399695.1. Taxonomy (NCBI): domain Eukaryota; kingdom Metazoa; phylum Chordata; class Aves; order Passeriformes; family Formicariidae; genus Formicarius; species Formicarius rufipectus. The sequence continues at coordinate 1,790,935 of VXAU01000433.1, read as the reverse complement.
TGCGTGACCGAGGTTTTCTTTTGGTTTTGCTTGTCTGTAGCAACAGCTCAAAGACAGTGATCAGAGCCATTTATGCCCCTTTCTTCTTCAGTTATGGCTGTGGATACATGCCCAAGGGCAGCTATGCAAAGTCACCCAGCCACAGGTTTTGTTGATGGTGGAGATACAAAGCTTGACTCTGCTTGCACAGGCAGTCTCCATTCTAGCTCAAGAATCTTCACTGTACAGCAGATAAAATCTGGTCTTCTGATGACGCAAATGAAAAAGTAATAATGGGCCAAACTTCAGATATTCCCTGCAGCAACGAACAACCTGACTAGCCCTGCTTTTACATTTCAGACAGCTCTCACTGCGCCTTTGCTAATTCTTTCTCAATCTAATTATGTGCTAGTGAAGTTCATGCAAAAGGAAATGGAACAGCAAAGAATGCAGTTTGCTTCCTATCAAGTGCCAGAGTGAGGAAATTGGTTATTCCCCTTCCCTGAAAGCTCTTTTCCTTGAAAACAGAATCTCTTTTCCTGATGGGTTGATGATAGGATATTTCCAAGGGAGAGAATGGTATTTTCCTGCAGGAAGCATGATGCTGGTGTACCGCACACGTGCTGAAGTAGTGACAATCTACTTACACCGATGCTGTATACAGTCTAGCAAATTTAAAGCTCAATTTGCTCTGTAGAGTCAAGTATTATAATCAAATACTCTATGTAGACCAATTGCACAGTGCCCTTACTCTTCTTTGGCATCAAACCTAATTTCATGAGAAGCTCCATTAACATTACCTCAGCAGCTGAGGTGTGTGTACAATGGAGTAAAAAGATTTTGCTCTTATTCTTCTCTGGTTCCTTTTCTGTGGTTCACTTTTTTGACCTTTTTCTCTTTTTCCTTTTCTTCTCCTCTTCCCCTGCTTCCTAGGTGATGCAGTTTGGAAGAATTGATGGCAATGCTTACATTTTGGACTTTCAGTATCCATTTTCTGCAGTGCAAGCCTTTGCTGTTGCTCTGGCTAATGTGACTCAGCGCCTCAAGTGAACAAGCAGAGACTGGAGAGAGGAAAATGTTAACCTTCTAATACAGTCCAAACTAGAAAATGTCAGAGCAGCCTGCTTTAGGTGTGCAGAGGTGCCTGGGAGTGAAGAAGGCAGTAAAACTGGAAAAGTCTCTTGGTGCCCACCAGAGGGGCATTAACTCTAATCAGTCGTGGGGTGGAGGGTGGGGGGCTGTGTTCTTTTTTATTTGTTTGTTGGCTTGTTTCTTTTTGTTTGTTTGTTTGTTTTCTGTTTAACCGTTGTGCTGGGTCTCAGAAAGAGTTAAGGGTTGAGAACCATTCAGTGTTACATGGAGAAGTGTGGCTTTTGGCTTGTTGTGGTGGTTCTGCTGTGTGCTACAGTAGCTGATGTAAGCTCATGGGGAGATTAAAACAGACTGCTCTTTTTGACAGACTGCCTTATATCATGCTTTTCTTTTTAAAGCAGGGAACATAACTTTTTTCTGGTCCACTTTGTACTACTACTACTACTCTACTACTAAAACATCAATGATGGCAGAAAAAGTAGAAAAAAAAGAAGCTGTAATACTTGAAGACGTGTGTTTCTTCTCTGGTATCTGCTAGTAACTGAGCACCACAGGTTCCAAGGAGGTTTATGTAGGTCAATGTTTAATTTATAAGTAATGATGTATTATTCAGAAGAGAGAAAATGGTTGCCGTTGGGTGGTTGTTGTGGTTTAGGAATGCTATTCCCCAAATTTCTAGTGTTCCCATTGAAACGTTCCAAACCACTCACCACTCACTCACTTCCCCCTCCCCTTTGGCAGTCTAGAGAGGGAGAATTGGAGGCACAAAAGGTAAAGATTAAGGGGTGAGTTAAGAAAAAGTTACTGGAAACAGCAGTGAAATAAGAAAACAAACAACAACAATATTAATAACAGGGTGTACAAGAGGCGAGCTAGTCACACGTGATTACTCACCACATGGAAACCCATGACAGTACCTGAACACACCACCATGCTGTGTGACCTGGAAGGGAGCCCTTTTCCATTGGAAAATGATGTGAGGTGATATAGGAGGTTATTTGAAGTGGTACAGAACAACTTCTGGCTCCTAGCTATGCCCGTCCTGGCTACTGCAAAAGTTAACCCTGACTTGGCCTGAACCAAGGCAGTGGTTAGAAAACCCACTGTATCAAAGAAGCTGATGTCTGCTTGTTTTGTGTGCAGTGGAAATAAGGATCTCTCAGTAGGTGACAGAAGATAGAGGAGCAAATAAATTATAAGCACTGCTTTTTTGTCCACATTGGTCAACAGTATTCTCTGATCTGGGAGTTACAGTGTGATCAGATGTACCTCTGAGGCCATGCCTGTGCATGTCCCTCATGTTTCAATGTGTTTACATCTTATAAACAAAATCTTTCCAGCAAACAAGAAGGCCCAGTGTGTTCAGTCTTCTTAGCAATCAGTATGAATCGAGTTCTACAACACTGCACTAGTGCCTGAATTAGGAAGGAGACAGAAGTGTATGTAGCAAGTCATTATAAGAAGCAGTTTCATCGGGAAAACAAAATCACTACTGGAAACAACATCATGGCTGGCTGGAGAACAAATGAGTTGAAAGAGGAAAGAAAAATTGGTCAGAATTACGCCTTTTATCACCTTGCTATTTGAGTAATCTTTGTGACTGTGTTTTGACAATGCAACACTCCAGCAAAGAGCAGGAAGCCAGAGTTTACATAGAGTGCTACAGAGGAATGCTTAATAACAGGAGCAGTTCTTTCTGGTGGACATGCAGGCCTGTTGAGCATTTCAGAAGGGTTGCTTGCACAGAAGAGTTTCTGTGTTATCCTTACATTGTGCAGGTATTTATTTGCTTTCTGTTTTTCCTTCTTGTCAGTATTTTGCTACGAAATATGTTTTGTTATTGAAGTAGTATGCCCAGTAATACATAAACCCCAAAACTATTCATATAAATATTTGGATGTTGATTACAAAGCATCACTGCAGATTTTCTGCAGAAATAAATTGTCTAAAGTTTAAGGCATCCTGGGAAAGATGAGATGTCAGTGGCTGCTTTGTCTTTCATCCATGGTTTAACTTCTCTACTTGAAAAAGTCGGTATAACTTAAGATGGGCAGGTGTGATTTTTTTTCTCTTGAAGTCTAGTGGTAGGGCAGATGTGTGTTGCATTTGATCTGTTCTAAAGGAACGTATCACATCAGACCCTCGTGTATTAGAAATTACTACTATGCAGGGAGCTTCTAAATTCTGTTCTCCTGCTGTTACTAGAGCTGTATAGCACACAGGAGCAATGCCAGTAAGAGAGGAGTTTCAGAGAGTTTCCAGGGAAGTTGATGAGTAAGATTGGGTAATGCCCCACGGGTTAAGTCCTGGAAAAAACACCTGGAACATGTTTTCATTGAAGGGAAGAAGCAGATGTAGGAAGGAAGGAGCAGGGAAGTAGAAGGTACCATGCCTGTGTTATCCCAAAGCTCATCAGCTTCTGGTTGTATATGGGAGTGGTCAGGCACAACATTCCCCTTGACATCTTGTTTCTTTTAATTAATTAGTTTTGTTTCCACTAATCATCTATGACTATTTATATGCTTTTTCACATGCATGATTTATTCAGCAGTTTGAGTGCCTGTATGTATAATGTGTGTGGAAGAGAGGAACCAGAATGGATTTGATTCTGGTCACTTAAAAATCAGTGGAAATGTTTCACTCATTTAGTTTTTTTGTTTTTTTGTTTGTGGTTTTTTGGTTTTTTTTGGTTTTTGTTTTTTTTTTTAAATGGAGGAAACACTACTAAGCCCTTTGTCTGTATTGAGTTATATACTGTAAAAACAGTAGGTTGAATTCTTAGTCCACTGATTCCAATACGAAAGGAGGAAAGTTGACTGATGAGAGTCCTAACCTGCTAACCAGTCACACCCTAATTAGAGTTTAACAGGCATAAACTGAAAACCATTAAAGAAGAAATGTACCAGGGCTGGCTTGCTTGCTTGCTGAGGGAAGAGCCATTTAGTCACATGTCAGAAATGTTCAGCTGTAAGAATCACCTGTAATTTTAAGCCAGAATTATTAGTACGTGGAAACAACACGAGTGTTCTTTTCTTAAGAAAATCTGATCTCAATAGAAGGACTTCTGCATGCAGATTCTTTAACCTTCCAGGAAATGGTATTCCTCTTCACTTGGTTCATTGCCAAATTTTTCCAATTACCAGCAGTTTTATGCTAATGGAGAGCCAAGAAATGAAACCAAATAAAATAAGTAGTAGAGTTAGTAATTTGGCTTCATTGGTTCTGGTCACAATTGCGTCCTTCTGATGGCACTCACAAAGAACCTTGGCATAGAAAGAGGAAGCAAGTTTCTGCCCCAGCAAAGCAGAAGGAATAATTATTAAAAATTAGGAAAATAAATGCCATTTCTAAGATCCTTTCCATTTACTTGTCGGAAAATTCTATAGGATAAGATAATATTTTATCTTTTGGAAAATAATTTAACAGAATCCCTTTAACTGGTGATTTTAATGCGTACAGAATCCCCAGCATTAGAGAAAATGCTCTCAAATATACAGGATTTTAATGAAAGTGGTGGAAAACGTTTAAAAGACTGAGTGTGCAACTGGATCCTAAATTATACAAAGAACAAGTGAAAGTTGTTTTGTTTTCCACTGAGATACAGTATAGGACACAAATTTAAGAACACCATCCAGATAATCACTTAAATACTGAAGATTGCTATTGCATTCAGCCAAAAAATAGATGTTACATTTTCTATTTCATTAGTCAAACCCAGTTTTTCTGTAGATACCTAAATTCCTGTGGGAAGAATGTAGCAAAATGTTTAGAAATATGTACAGCTTTTCTACATGCAGTAGAGAAAAGATTCTGGTAGTAAGGGATGTTTTTTCCAAAGCCTTTTTCTTCAGTTGTGCAATAATTGTAACAGTCTAGGGGGGCTATTTTGTTTCTGTTGGGTTATGGTTTTGTTCTGTTTCAGTTTGGGTTTGATTTTCCTTTAGGGAGTTTTGAGTGGGGTTTTTTTAAGATAATTTAATGCAGATTTCATGCTAATGTCCAAAAGACAAATAATTTTTCTTGTGTAACATAAAAAGTGATTTAGTGATTATTTTATTGCTATGTACCAGTGAGTTATAGACATTTATTTATATTTAAAGAGCATCTTTGGAAGTAATTGTTTGCTAGCAGGTATGTTTTGCTGCTAGAAATTAAGAATGCATATAGGCAGACCTGGTTTTGCTGGATAATATGCAAACATTTCGTAATGGAGGCAGGCAAAAATATTTTTTGGCAGCTAAACACAGTGAGTTTGCTATGGAGAACTGTGTAGACTGTAAAGAGTCTAGGTGATTTCTTTGGGGCCTGCAGAAATCTGTCCTTCTCCACTATTTTCCTTTTTTTATTTCTAACTATATTTCAGTTGGAATAATAGAAATAAAAGGATTGGTTTGCTTTCCCTCGCTTAGTACAGTGCTTTTTCTTGAAATACCAAATTATAAAAGAGGGTGCAATGATACAGGCTCAGTTTCTCAGAAGTTCATTGCATAGTTAGGGTTTGGCAACCATGCAATTCAGTGCTGTGCAGAGATACAAGCAATCTAGCTTGGAATAAGCTGAGACACAAGTGTGTAGCAGTAGAAGCATTTTCCCCTGCTCAGGCTAATAACATTCCTTCTTCAGCTTAGTTGCTTCCATCACAGCCGTGGTGCTTCTGACAGGTGTGCTAGTGCTGCACAGATCTGATGGAGCTGAGCCCTGGCATTGCCTGCAGCAGCTTTGCCTCTTTAAGATGCTCGATGAGAGACCTGTCAGAGCAGGTGTTCCTCCACTCATCCTAGATCTGCTCCAAGAGCAGCATGGAGCTGCCGAGGCGTTTGGCTGCAGCAGCTTTGGGCAGAGAAAGCCCTGATGCCAGTGGCCACGGTGGCCATTTGAAGTCAGAATCTGCTCTGATGGAGTTGCAAAGGGATGCAAGTGAAACCCGGTTCTTTTGAAAAAATAAGCTGATATCGTCAAAATAGATCTCCTAACAGAGTCTAAAATTTGATATTTAAAGGCTGGTGTGAAGTGCACTATGCGTGGAGTGGCAAATTTTAGCTTGCAACAGTAAGAATAAGACATTACTGCAACATCCAAAGAAACTATGAGAAGGAGGGGGGAGAAAGAGAAACAAAGGAATTGTTGCATTAATAATTTTGCGCTCAGTTCCAGAGGTAACAGTAACGTGTGCTGTGGGCTGAGTGTCTGCAAATCTGAAGTTTCATCTCAGAAAAATTTTCTGTGATGCAGCCACAAGTATAACTGTGTTTTTATGAAGATGCACGAGGGTCTACAAGTGCCAGACAAGGATATCTGACTTTGCTGAATCTTTGAGCCTGCATTTTCCATAGGTCCAGGTTTTCCTTGATGTGTTTTGTTAGTGTCCTCTCAAAAATTCCAAACAGATTTTGGAGCTTGCCTGATTGTTACCTCAGACAATTCTAGTGCATTTGCTTTTTTTACCCTTGCGCGTATAACTCAACGTTATCCTAGTGCCCTCGTACCCATCAGAAACGTTTTAAATCCTTGTGTGAAAAGAGCTGCAAGTGCAAGAATTGATTTGATGGAGAGAAAGGGGAGAGAAGACAGAATAAATTGTCATTAGCCTTTAAGAATGTGTTTCCCAAAGCAACAGTGTGACAATTGCACATTTCTGCAGGGCCCAAACAACTCAGACCAGTAAATCTGGCTTAGAGATTAGTTACACTTGAGACACTTGAAGGGCATGCTGACAGGGGACCAACCTCCAGCCTCACTACATTTTTACACCAAGATACATAAGAGAGCAGAATGCAACCCAAAATGTATTTACCCATTATTGCGTGATTATAAGGTAAAAATTGCTTGTATGACCTGTATATTCACTTAAGAAAATGATAAAGCATTAGCCAACAGCTTCTTTCACGGTTCCGTATAACCCCCTTGAGGAATGCTGGAAGTAAAATCCTGGCCACAGAGTAGTCATTCAGATTTTTTACTTTTATTCCCATTTCTAGGACTCCATCATAGGACAGGAGAACAAGCTGTTTGTGTTACTTAAGAGATTGGCATAATGGTTTTCCCATAAGAGAGCAAGTCAGCTAAACTGCTTACAAAAATGGAAAATTTGTAGTAGACAAAGTTTTTTTGTTTTCAAGTCCCTGCACCTTCAAGGCACAATCCTTCATTAGTAAATACTAGTTGAGAGTCCTCTACCCTTAGAAGTAGTTTGCAGGTAGACACCACAGGTCCTCTTTGCAGGATTGGAATTTACATGCACCATTCACAAAGGAATACCGTTAATTACTACTGATGAACAGTGGGCTATGTGAAGTATTTTGTCCTTGTCTTTATCTGTGATTTAATTTTCTTCCTAAAAAATCCCACAGAGATGTTTCATGATGAAAAGACTCTGCTTTTCCCGGTATCTCTGAAGATATATTAGGAGTTTGTATGGGCAGTTTGATTGTTGCTGCATCTAGAAAATTTTAAAGACAAAGGTAATTAACCCTTCAATTTTTGACTTTGCAAATGAATCTCCAATGAGAGAGTTGCACTTCAAGGCAAATTTATTGATTGGGAGCACTATGCCAGGGCACAGGTTTGCTAACACAGAGCTGACTGTAGGATCAAAGCAACATGATTTTGTGAGACAAAATTAAATAAATGAAAACACCAAATACTTCCCTGTCCAGAGTGTTCAATGAAAAAATTGGATGGTATGATGTTAAAGCCTACCAGTCTGTTCTTAATTCTGACCCTCCGGTTCACAATTTTAAAATATGATCTGGTTCAGCCATTTGAATCCTGACAAATGTCTGTTTTTGGAATGTTTATCTTACCAGTCAAGGAGATGGTTGAAGATGTGGATTAAGATTAAAGTAATAATAAGAGAAACATTTTTGAACAATGTGCAGACACCTGAGTTTCAAGTATTTCATTGGAATAATACTCAGCTTGTAATTCCTATCTGTGTTGTTTCAAGCTATTTGTTCAGAACTTTTCTGACTTTATCTCTGTTTATTTTGTTTGCTTGATACATGTGTTGCCTTTGGTTGCTTTTCACTTCCATTTCACTATTTCTGCCTTCACTGCTTCTTTGTGTGTTGTGTGTTTGGGGAAGGGTATGTCTGTTCAAGATCTCGTTGTTTATTGTAGATAAAATATATGGTGTTGTGGAATAGCATGAGGATGCATTTGATTGAAAAGGCACTGTAGTGTTTCCTGGAAAAGAAGGGGAGTTGCATTTGTTTATAAATCATTATTTTGGTACTGTAACTTTGAATGTGATTTGGGGTTTTTTTTTTCATTTTTCTCTTTTTTTCCTTTGATTTGGTTGTTTTGTTATTTAATGAGCACAGAGTCATGAGGGTGCATGCATTCATAAGCAAGCAAGCCCAGCATGTTTTTCTTAAGGTGTTTGAAAATTTGGAACACCGTTTGTCTACTTACCTAGACTATTTTTTAATTATATCTTTTTGAATCTCAAGTTTTCTTTAATTTTTTTTCCTCTTACCAATACATCATGGTATACTTGATTTCCATCGTACTTAAAAATTACCCTGATCTGCCTCTCCTTTTTTGTATCTTGTGTAATAGATTTTGCAGGAGGTGCCTAGAAAGTATTATTGGTTTCCCTATAAAAATGTGGTTTGTCCAGATTCTTTACTGTCTCCATGATTGAGAGCTGGACTGATTGCCCTATTTTTCCTTGATGATTTGGAGTTGTAAGAGTTGTCCAGCTGTTGCTTAATAAAATTTTGCAGACTATAAAATTCCTGATTTGTTTTTGTTGCATTCTGCATCTTGTCAAGCACCCTAAATACTTAAAAGCTGATGACAAATCTGTGCTGGACCAACCTGTATAATGATTAGGCAGATGCTGTTACACTTTCTGTTTTCAATTACTGTATCCGCAAGTTCCACTGAACCTTGTGCGTGTACCAGCCCATCATACTTTGTGTCATTGGTATGGAAGGACAGATGGCAGAGATTTTGTGGTAATGGTGTTCTTATCTGCCTGGATATCAGCTGATTCTTGTGGTATTTCTTCTCTGCTTGCTTTCCTTTTTGAGGAAATTACTTTTGGGGTTTGTGATACTTCTCATTTTGTCATTGGTATACTGGAAACCTTAACATTGCCACAAGGGATTCCTCTGTCCTGTCATCTTAACAAAAGAATAAAATGCTATGATGGCAAGTGTTCATTCTCTGGTTTTTAACGAAAAGCATTCTGGGAGTCGAGAAGACAAACAAACAAAAACATGCTAAAGTAGCTTAACTTGCCTAATACACATCCCAGCTGTGGCACAAATGAGAGATTCTTAGCATGGATCCCAATAGTGAACTTTCAAGGTTACTGGAGTTGTGCAAGGGTCTGTGCTGGATCCTCACCTCTTTCCCATGTTCATGGGTGGCCTTGAAAAGAGTTTGAGCATTGAGCTACAAGATTTGCTGATAACGTGAAGTTATTCAAAATAGTAAAGGCAATGACCAGTTGTCAAGAATCTCAGAAAGTCTTTGTGAAACTTGACAATAAAATGGCAAGTGAAACTCAGTGTAGGTAAACGAGAAGTGATACACAGGGACAAAAACCAGTCCTAACTTTGCATTCCTAGTAGTAGTCTCTGTAGTGATTTCTGCTATTCCAGGAGACTTTTTGATGGATTCATAGATAGCTCTCTGAAAACATCAAGTTGGTGCTCAGCAGCAGTCAAAAGAGGAAAACAAAATATTGGTAATGATAAGGAAAAGAACTGACACCAAAGCAAAAAATGCAGGATCACTGTATAAAACTTCAGTTCACCCAATTTCACGTGCTGTGCAGTACTGGTCTTCTTGTCTCAGAAAGGTAGAAGTCCAGAGAAGAGTCACAGAACCACAACAGAAGGCACAAATCAACTTCTACATGAGGAATTAGTGTGATGTCTAGGACCCTTCACCCTGTAAAAGAGATAGCTTAAAGGGATTGCTGGAGAGCCACCAGAACAGGAGTCAAGTTGAAAGGTGGCTGGGGATTACCTGTTGTCTCTTCCTGCAGAAAAACTAGGAACTATAAAATGAAAATAAAGTGAAATACTGGAGGGGCAGGAAATCAAACAAAAGGAGGTGGTTTTTCAACGAGGTGACTAGCCAAAGCCACTTTGCCAAAGGATGCTCTCATACAAGGAGTTTACAAGAATTCAAGCAAGACTAGAAAGGTATATAAAAGAGATATCCATTAGGACACTAAACAAACTACAACAGGAACAGAAAGTTCCCTGAACTGAAAATAATCAGAGGCTGGGAGAGCTTTAAGGGAAATACCATATGCATTTGCTCTGTTCTCACTCTTCCCAAGGAATCTGCAAATGGCTATTTTGTAAGAGACAAAATACTGGGCTTACCTGGAATCTCACTGTGAATGACTGTCACTCTTCGTACACCAGCATTTCTAAACCAAGCTTAAACCTGGAGTTTCAACCTCTGGGAACAAGAAGAGGGAGAACTCTCAACCTGACATCTGAATGCTTTGCAATGCATCTGTGAAAAGTCCTCTTCTAGCTCAGGGAATGAGTGCTGGGGGTCTGCCAGCATTCATTAAATTTCCCTTACCTGTAGGTGAGTTTTCTGATAAAATTGAACTTATACGAAAATGCAGAAATTATGAAATTAGTAGTAAAGTTTGGAAACAGAGAAATGGGACAGCAATATAACTTCTGGTCATGGCACTCTGCTTTGGTCTTTTACTTTTTTGCTTTTCATTTTGGCTACTGCTGGTGTTTCCCTGAACGCATAACTGGCCAGGTGAATTAAGCTGATTATTGCTGTTTCCTTTTTGATCAAGCTCCCAACAATATTCAGGATTTTTGTCTTTTTGTAGGATATTGACTTAAAATAGTCACCTTCTGCTTCCCTGCCCTTTTCATGGTAATTTGGGGTGTTCTGCCAGCTACAGCACTGGTAATTGATTCAATGATGTAACAATCTGTATCTGCTTTGCTTAAGGGAACTGAGCAAACGCAGTTAGGTTTGTTGTTCTGGAGGATCGATTTTGGAAGGCCCCTTTCTGCTGGGTGCAACCAGCTAAGTTTACACATGTTATCACTTGTAGTTTGTAAATAAGCTTCAAGCCTGTTGCATCACCTTCTCTACATGTCAGAACAGAAATGGGAGTAAGTGAGAACACTGGCTCTTGAGAGAGAGGAAGCAGAGCTGGGGAGGTGGCTTGTTTGGGGGAGATGACTGCTGAAAGGTGCCTGCCTGGAAATAGCAGGTGATGCAAAATTTATCAATTAACAGGGGCTGGCTGCAGTAAACAAATAAAAATGTAGACCTTTAGGAAAATATACTAGAAATGCTCCTGTGATTGTTTTCTTGTCTTGTAGAAGGACTAATAGCATTTACTTACTCTTTTTTATATATGATTTTTTAATATATATATATGATTGTGGTTGTTGATAATAGTACAATCTTATTTTTATATTTGAAGGAACATAAGGGGTATTTGTGCCAAGTACTACCCAGTATAGACATGTGCAGACACTGAGGGAACAATATTTAAGCACAGGCCTTTAAAAAAGAAGCTGGGAATACAGCAACTATACATACATTTAAGTTGGTGTATATGATTTAATAACTACTGGCTAGATTATTAACTTTTTAACCAAGACAGGTTATTGCTTTTGAAGTTCTTCCATCAATGACATATTCCTTTTTTTATTATTGGCATTCCTACCAAAATAACTATCAATGATAAAATAGCAATTTTTGCTTACTCCCATTTTTTTCAAAAGCAGCCCAGCTTTCATTGTGCAATCTTAATGGGTTAGGGAGCTGAGTAATTGCCTATTTGCGAGGGAGTTGTACCAGATCAGAAAAAAAACAAAAACAACCTGGAGCACCTCATACCAGTCACTATTCATCTCAGACCTTCCATCTTCCTCCTATTCATTATAGCTGTCTATTGCATATCCTCATCTTCTGTTCTAAAACAGAAGAATTTCAAATCTTTGTGTGATTAAAGGGAAACCTGTTCCTCTGGGTGGATGTTTTGCTTTGTTGCATCTCCTGACATTTTTATCTTTCCAGCTGTTTCACATTTTATTCCATTTATCATTTCCCAATGGATAAGGAGGAAAGTTAGGTTCGAACTGCAGAAGTAACATTTCTGTGTTCTCATTTCACTCTGTGGTAATAGTCCTCTCTCTTAAAACAAGAGTTTACTTGATCCCTTTGGTGCAAGGTTTAGGTGAGATTAATTTCTTCCTTTTCCTTTCAAAGCCATTCAAGTATTTTTTTAAATTTTTTGTAGTCTGAAAGATGTTTCTTTTAGAGAAGAGTCTATATGAGGCAGTTATAACAAAGGGAAGATACTAAAAATGATTTAAACATCAAGAAGTCTTCTAATTGCCTGGTGCAGAGACAGCCAAATGCAGAGTTTTATCTGCAGAAGTCACGTAACTGCAATTTGACTTTTAAGTCGCTTCTCTGTCTCATTTATGATGTTTTTTAATGAGGGAAGCAATTTTGTTTTTATCAGATCTGTGGACATACCGTAATTTTTTTCTCCTTGAACTGGTATGGTAGCTAATGTAATCTGAGGTGACATTCGTTTTGGCAGGCTTTATTTTATGAAGAGAGTTGTTAAAACCAAGATTCCAGTTTTGTTCATAAATCCACTGGTAGTATTCCTATTTATGTGATACTAATAATTTTACCTGCAATTTAAAAAATATGCAGGTTTTGGTAGATTTGTATCAACAGAACATATCAGCAAGTGTGAAAAGAGAGAAGACATCTTTACAAAACCCGTAGTATATATATAATTCACACTGGAAATTCTGCTAGGAACTTCAGAAGTCCCCGGATGCTGATAGAGTGTCCCTTCAGGCCATAAGCTCAGTATCATTAGGAGAACTGCTGGAATCTACAGTTAGATTCCACTTTCAGAGATTGTGGAAAACTTGAGCAGGAATAAATGACACAGACTGAATATCATCAGAAATACTGCGGTATGTGCATGACAAAAAAGGTTTCCAAAGAGCAAGGCAGTAGTAACTGAGAAAGTAAAGGCTTCTGGAAAGTCAGGGAAGATGTTGCAGAGTGGGGGACCAGTAACAGATGAGACAGAATGTCAGGTAAAGACAAACTCATGAGGGGATGCATAAGCCTAAATCACATGTATTCAGATATATTAATGCAAAACGTACAATGATGGTTATCTGTGCTATCATCACTAGAAAGATAGTGGCCATGGAAGCTTTTTCTGTGGAAATTTTTACTATGTGCATACTAAGTGTGAAAAGAATCAGAATAAATGGTAGGTGGTGAGAATGATGACCTCAAGACTGAATATTCTGAAATAGAAAATGTTGCATACTAAGGGACAATTCACATCCAATAGGAAAATATCTTTATTTCACAGAACCATAGAATATCCTGAGCTGGATGGGATACATCAGAACCATTGAGTCCAACTCCTGCCCCTTTGCAGTACACCCCAAAAATCACACCATGTGCCTCAGAGTATTGTCCCAATGCTTCTTGAACTCTGTCAGGCTTGGTGCTGTGACCACTTCCCTGGGGAGCCTGTTACAGTGCCCAACCACCCTCTGGGTGAAGAACTTTTTTCTGATATCCAACCTAAACCTCCCCTGGCACAACTTCAGGCCATTCCCTCAGGTCCTGTCACTGAGAAGAGATCAGAGCCTGCCCCTCCTCTTCCCCTCACAAGGAAGTTGTAACTGCAGTGAGGTCTCCCCTCAGTCTCCCCCAGCTGAACAGACCAAGTGCCCTCAGCCGCTCCTCACACTTCTTCCCTCAAGGCCCTTTCCCATCTTCATTGCCCTACTTTGAACACTCTCTAATGGCTTAATATCTTTCTTGTATCGTGCTGCCCGAAACTGCCCACAATATTTAAGGTGAGGCCACACCAACACAGAGCAGAGCGGAACAATCCCCACCCTGAACTGGCTGACGATGCTGTGCCTAGTGCCTTTCAGGACATGGTTGGCCCTCCTGGCTCCAGGGCACTGCTGACTCATATTCAACTTAACGTCCGCCAGAACCCCCAGGTCCCTTTCCACAGCAGTGCTCTCCAGTCTCTCTGTCTATACACACAACCAGGGTTACCCTGTCCCAGGTGCAGAATCCAGTATAACAGGAATGAACATCCTCATAGCCAGATTGCTTGCATCTGTGAAGTTATAAGCAAGTCAATTAAGAAGAGGTCCTACATGTGCATCTGGACAGGTCTGAAAGACCAAAACATGGAATTCATGAAGATAAGGCAATATTTATCATGTCTGCAAGGCTGTTGCATTAATCTACTATGTGTAGGTTTCTGACTGCAAGGGACAAAGTTGAAAACTATTTCATCAAAAGAATAGATGTTTAAAATGGTTTTGACAACTGATGACGTCAAGTGTCTTTAAATTGGATCTCTGTGTTCTTTTGGAAGAATCTTAGTGTAGCATGCAATTGAGAAGTAATCAGCTGAAGAGTTAAAGAACAGGGTGTACAACAAAATGTGCTCAACATTTTTAAGTTAGGTGGTAATTACATGAGTGAGTTAGCAATCATACAAAACAACTGACAGTCATGATTTAACTGATTAACTGAAAGATAGCTCATGAAGAGTTAAGTACATGTGGCTTCAAAATTCCAGGTGGGTGTTGAAGTTTTGTTATAAAAGTTTGAAGGCCTGTCAGTGCTAATGCAGCTGGTGCTGTCACTTCATTCAGCACTTGGCCAATTTCCTCTCTCATGTTGTTTATAACATACTAGAGTCTGTAGGGTTAGGGAAGAAGCAGAGGAGAAGTTGTTTTAGGCATGATTCACCTTCACAGAAACATTATGACTAGACATCCAAGTAGAAATATAAGATGTTTTCAGGTACCAACAGAAAGAATGGAGTTGGAAAGTGCTCAGGAGAGGACATTAAAAGAAATTATTAGGAAAAATATGAATTGTTGTACAACACAGAGACTGAGGAGTTTCTGTTGTATTCCCTGGGTATTGACAACTTTGGATGGGTTACAAGTGTGATTCCTGTTGATAGCATCATCTCCATTACTACAGAATGAATTTAATCTAAAGAATGAACTGCGTTAGCTAAGTGTTGACATCACCAGTCCATTAGCACTAATTAAATGATACAGAAGCTGCAGAATTTATTGGATGTTTGGTATTTCCAAAAGGTGGCAAAAAAAAAAGGGGGAATTTCAGAGGAGTGCAACAGAGGGTGCAAAGCACATGTTCATTACAATAGAACTGTATAACAATAGAAAAGTTCCATCCCATTTTAACCCCATCAGCAACCCAGTCCTCATTGAATCTGTGGCAGAAGAGAGTAAAGTTATGTGATAAATTCCCCATGTTAAAAGTGAGTCCCTGAGCCAATCACTGACTTGAAAACAGCCCTCAACTTTCCTAGGTTCTCTTCTGAAAATTTAGTAGACTTCACTGTGTGCAGTCTGTCCCTCAACTGATGTGCACAAATCACCAACAATTACCTCACAATTACTCTGTTCTTGAACTTGGCCTTGGATGCAGCAATTTTATATCTTGTTCAGAATATCAAATGATTGGAACACAAGCCTGGACAAGATTTAAAGGCATCCATGAAGTCAAATGTTCCCACAAGGCTGATATTTATGGAGTTGAAACAAGCCTATGTGTCCTGTTTTGGATGTTAACACTTTTAGGTGAGGGAAAGTTGGGAGGTAGAAAACTCCTGAAGGTGTGGCACCAAGAATTGGCGAGTTCATCAGATATCTTTGAAACATATGTGACATGAAATCCTATGATGGGCAATACTTGGTACCACATGGTTTCTTGTATTAGCCTTTCTTCCTAAATGGATGAAGTAGGTCCCAACCGTCTTTGGGCATGTGCTGTGTCAGTTTGCACTGTGTGCAATTACACTGGAATTTGGAGGCAGTTGCTGCAATGCAAACCTCTCCCTCAGTCCTGCAAGGTGTGGCTAAGCTGCTGGCACCCGGAATAATCTGGACAGAGAGTGGATTTTTGGATCATCTCTACCATGGCTGACTGTCACAATTATTATCAAGTGTGTCCTCTGTGGTCATTGTACATGTTCAGGTCAGTAATGCCTGTGTTTAAACAAAGATTTAAACTGCAGCCTCTGCAGGTGCAAGCTGCAACTCTGCCTAACAGAAAATTAAGGAATAAAAGAAATATTGAGTTAGATAATTTCACTGGAGATTTGTAAACAAGGGAGGAGAATTATTTTGTTTGAAAGAGAATGTTACAAGTGCTTTATAGTATATAAACATGTTAAGGTAAAATACTGTAGTCTGTTTACGATGCTGTTAAACAACAAATGTATATAATGCTTATAGTATAACTAGTTGGGTTTTTACTGATAAATATGTGAACCTTAAACATTACAGTGCCAAAAATATGTTGCCAACAGACAGGGCACCATTTTTAAAATCTTAATCATTACTTTGAAGCCACCAAAGGCTGTAGGATCTGAAAACAAAAACAAAACCAAAAACAAAACAAAACAAAACAAAAAACTGGCAACACTGATGTCTTCAAAAAGCATTATTCAAGTTTGCTTCTTCAAATGACATCAACAGCTGAATTTTTGGACCTTGGTTCATTAACTCTGTGAATTGAATGCTATTCCCAGGAGCTTTACACACAGCACGCTCAGTAAGTTACCTGGATTTTCGTCCCAGGTGCTTCCTCACAATGACTTTTCTAATGCAGTGGCACAGAGAAGCCCTGTAACAACAGTCATCTGTGCTTCATTCAGAGTGATTGAATAAGGCATCTTTTCAGTTCCTCAGTGTTGTGTTCAAATAGCTTCCCTTTTGTTGCCCTATTCTTTATTTCCCTTGACATATTTATTCAAGTCAATTAAAAAGAAAAAAGAAAAAAAAAAACCACACACAAAAAAACATAAAACCAACTTCACACCACTTTGGCTTTCCAGCTGTGACACACACAGCGTACCAGTTAGCCTCAAAGGAGTTTAATCTGTTGGTGATGGTAAGGAGGGAGGGTGGACAGGAGCTTTTCATGACACCACATCAGGAGTGAAGAGGGAACATCCAGAGCTCAAATACCAATTCCTGAAATGCACTTGCAGTAGCAACAGGAAGGCAGGACAGCTCACCCTAAGTTGTAGTGCCTTCGTGAATTCACTGAGAGGAGGACTTTCCTATGGAGGAGGTGATTAATGAAGATACAGACTGCAGCTGTAGAGACCAAATAAAATCTTCAAAAAGGCAGAGGAGATCAGAGAACTGCAGACTGCAGCACTATCTTACAGTGTGTCACAAAAATAAAGTAACACGGATCCTTGCTGCAACAGAAGTCACGTGGGGCTGCAAAGCAGTGGATTTGAGCAAACTAGCAGGAGGAATATTCGTTGTACTTCCCTGAAGGACTAGACAGTACACCCACAGGCAGCAGAGAGAGACAGCTTGGATCATCAAAGAATTTGAGTCTTGAGAGCAATGCTGAGATGTGAAAAAGCAAACTGTTGTGTTGTTGTGTAGTTCAGATGCAACGCAGAGTACTCAGGATGTGGATTTGGTACAAACTCTGATCCCAAGAACTGTAATTTTATTAATTCTCAGCGCTCTCTTGTGGACAGCAATAACTGGATGGAAACCTACTATAGCTTGAAACATACTGCACAGCCCCCCCAAATAAAATACTTCTTAGGAAATCCCTTTCTCACCTGAGGAGGCAAAAAGTACATTGAAGCATTAGGCAGTATGTCAAGAGATGCCAAGTTCCAGAACCAGTTCTGCAGTTTTAGAACATCTCTCTCCAAAGTACATGCAGTTCAAGGTATGTGAGCTAACTCCAAGGAAAAATGTGGGAGTTACAAGCCATCCTTTGTCACCCTGAGCAATGCAAGATGGTATCACATACTACTTACGGTGGGAGAACACGTTGCTAGACTTGAGCACAGTTAACACATTCCTTCCTTTTCTGCTCAGATATATGGGTGAATTAAGTACAAAATTAAGTGTCCTGCTAAACTCATTCCTCAGTATAGTTAATGTCTTGAAGTAATAACCAAAATTGATCTGTATCAGTTCATCCTGTTTCACTCTTTCTTTCAAAAGGTCATGACTGAACTAGTTTGTCATCATGAATGGTGCAAAGCAGGCTGAAGAGAATTCCAGACAACTGGTGGGCACTTTTAATGAATTTCATACAGTCTTAGATATTCTAGGAGCCTAGGAAAATGCTTAGCTAACATTATTTGAAAAAAATTAAACAGGCAGCAGGAGTAGGCCAGTCATGCAGGTAAAATAATAAAAAGGATGATATTGGAACCAGTTAAAAGATGGCATATAAGGATTTAAACCAGGAGAAAGTAGTTTTAGGTGGCAAGTTATTATGGGGCAGTTAAAAAAAAAAAAAGTCCTTACCTCACTGTGTCTGACACTATTATTTGAGGCTATTACCTCAATTTGTAGATTAAATTTCATTCATGGGACATTTGATGAAGTACCATCTGGGGATTCAGTAAAGAAATTAGCGATAGCTAGTGTGAACAAGGTGGGTTTTAAAGAGACTATGAGTTAACCAAGAGATCTCACAATGTTGCCTACAATGTAGAATGTTACTGAAAGGATTTTTCAGAGACAGGTACTAGCTCTGACAGTAAACAGGACTCAAAATCAAATTCAGGACTATGGTTGATCAAATCTGGATATGGCATAAAGCACTAAGGCAAATAGCACTAAGGACAAGGTAGTGAAATATTATAGACAAGATACATTTTTAATACATGTAAATGCAAAATTATATATTTAGGAGCAAGGAATGTGGGCATCTCTTCAAAACCAGTAATTTATCTCTAAAAGCTGCAGGACTAATTTGGAGGCACAGGTTAAAGCAGGTAGGCATCTCAGTGGAGTATGTGAGCAATCCTGAGATCTTCCTGCAAAAGAGCTAGCACAACCTTCAGACTGGTAAGTAGGTCAGTGGGAGGACAGAATTGATTTAACCTGATAAAATACTGGATCTGCTTCTGCTGGCCAGGCTTTTAAGCTGTCTTGGAAGAAGAGAGAGTGTTGAAAAGCTATAAAGTTTAAAAATTGAAAAAAAAAAAACAGAACAAAACAAAAAACAACACCTCACAGCAAGAGATTTGTCTGCTTAGTTTATTTCAGAGAAAAGCATAATTGAATAATTCTCACTATCTTAAGAAACTTAACTGAATTAGAATACTGATATCAAAAGGCACTTTAATTTAGCAGGAAAAGATGCAACAAGCAGTAATGACTGGGGGCTGAAGCCAAGTACAAAAGGAAGCAAGACACACTTAATGATGAAAATTATTAACACTGGAACAAGCTCAAAGAAATTGTGGATTCTCCATCCTGTGAAGTCTTCTAACAAGGCTGCTTTGGTTAAATGCATTTGGAGAGATGTAGAGGTAAATATGTGAAACATGAAATGACCAAAGGCAAATTGTCTCCAGAGGCATAGGCAAGGTCTTGGTCCTCCCATCAGCCAGATGATGACCTGGCTGGAGGACACTCTTGCTCCTTCACTGTCTGCATACACAGGTTTCTTTTCTACAAGAGGAGAAGAAGTGAGGGCCTGAGGATGAGGAAACTCTGTCTTTTGAAGGCCCATGATTTAGCCACACATGTGTCCAGGTCCAGGAGCTTAGAAATATACCCAAGTCCTGCCAATTAGCTACAGTCCTAAATGACTAAGACAAACCACATTTGGTGGTTTGTACAAGAAAGAGCTCATTCATTCTATGCAAACAAATGGTGCAAACCCTGTATTTTTTATGCTTTTTCTATCACTTTGTAAAAAAAAAAGTCATGCACTATTTATAACTAGGTATTCAACTTTGTGGTTCAGACCAGAATTGACTGACTGGAGAAGGGAGATTCCCAAGCACAGAATAAGACCCTCCCTCTGGTGATACTGCATGTTTCTAGTTAGATATCTAGCAGCACCCAGAGGGTCTTACCATTAATTAATATGTGATGATGTATACAGACAATAAGCTGCTTCTAAAAGGAGAGTTTTCCAGAATGTCTGTCGCTTTTCACTATTTGCAAGTTAGTTTTAATTGCTTCCCTTGAGATATACAGACAACAGTTCAGAAAGAGAAATATTATAAATAATGGAAAAGTATCATTTTGTCTTCTGTATTTGTAATGATGTACTATATGTGGTGCAGGTACCCAGATGCTGGCAAGGAAGAGCTGCAAAGGTGGTTTCTGTGGAAAGAGGCCAGGGCAGCCCTGCATTGGACACAAGATGGTTTCAGACAGCTCTAGGTGGGACCAGCACAGGACACAGCTGAGCCCATGAGCAAATCTGGTGAAGCCTCTGTGGAAACATGTTTAAGAAAGGGCAGCAGCAGAAAGAGGTAACCAAAAGAGTGAGAAACAACAGGGGATAACCAAGGTCAGAAGAGGAGGTGCTCATGGTGGGGCAGGCATTCCACCACCATCAAAGTCTGCTGTTATCCTAATCAGTCCCCAAATATTTATCTCAATTGACAATAAATAAGGTTAATTTCTCTGAGTAAATGCTGTTTTCTCACAACAGTAATTGGGAATCTTCCTATCTTTATCTCTAGTCCTGAGCTTTTTTACTCCTTTTTATTTTCTCTCCTATCCAGCTGGTTGCAGAGCAGGGAGTGGGAGTGAGCAAGCAATTGGGTGGGAGTTTGGCTGCCCATCCAGGGTCAATCCACCACACATTTTTAGCCTGAGATCATATAATTTGCATGATTATTAGTCAATTAATCCTAAATATTCTTGAGAAATAAAACTGTATCTCAAAAGAGACATGAATTTCAAAGTAAGAATAGTAGTCATCTCAAAATCAAAAGGAAGGTGTTTTGCTTAAAATAGGCATAGTAAAACTGGCAGGATATGTCATTATATGTATATTCTCAAAGCTAATTAAACTTTTTAGAAAAATACATCTATGTAGTTTGAACATAGTGTTTAAAATTTTCTCTGAAGTACACTTGCAACAATGTGCAAGTTGTGTGAGAACTGAAAAGTAAAGATGATGATCTATTTAATTGACCAAGGTAGCCAAAATACAAGAAGTAAGGAGCAGTTAAAAATATGTAGTTAGTCTAAAGTCTTCACTGTTTTCTAGATATCACAAGTTGTTGAGGTTTTATTTCCCTTGCAATTATTCCTTTTAATACCAGTGGGATATTTAAGTTAATATATGCCACTGGTAATTATTATTTGAAGCGTAGTTGACATTTGAAAGCCAGTAATCACAGTGAAACACCATATAAAATATTAATTTATATATAGGACAGGCAACCTAGTCAGCCTCCCAATTATGCCATTTCAATCTTCCCATTGCTTTCAACATGACAGTTGAGAGAAGAGCAACCCAGCCATACTGAGAGGTATACAGAGCATGAATCAGGTGTGATTAGCGTTTCCTCTTTGTCATCCTTGAAATCACCTCACAAGATATTCTTCTTAAATTTTGATGAAAAGAGATTTTTAATCTTATTTTCTTGTCCTCACATCTCTTCGAAGTAGGATAGACTCGGGGAATATTCATCTCCAAAGATACAGAGAAAGACTGATGAGTCTTTCTTGCTGCAGCTGTGAGGGTCGGGACTGCCAGCTGCAGCCAACTGTGTAGAGCTTTGTTCCTCCCAGTGATGACAAGAACAGCTGTGACTCCAAAGCCCCTGTCAGCTCAGAGATGATTTGTTATGGATGATCTGTCAGGGGATGTCCCAGCTGATGTCTCTGTGCCAAATAAATGAGAAGTTTTACTTTGTAGTGAGCACTGCACTCCAACCAAGCAAGCTCACCTTGCTGTCCCCAGCATGCTGTTATGACCCTTTACATGCACAGCACAGGCTGCATGACAACAGTTGTCACATCACTGGTTAGCTGTGGCAAAGAGTTCTCAGACACAAGGAGGCAGCCAAGCCATGATGGTCTGGGGCAAGACAAAGGTAATTCTCGTCCAGAGTTAAGGCAGCAGTGAAGATCAGGGCAGATGGACTTAAAGTCATCAGGTTTCTGTGGGGCTCAACACAGCTTCTTGCTCGTGCAGTCTGGGGATGCTCAGTGACAACTCCTGTATGTGGTGAGACTCAGTAGCATATATGCAGCTATGTAACAGCAGCACAGGGGCCCTCTTATCTTGGGAGAGTCAGTATGGACACCTGCTTGTTTCTGTGTCAGCTGATGTGCCACTCCTTAATCCCACTCAGAAGGAAAAAGATAGTTGCTCTTTTCAGCCAGCAGCTGCCACTGCAGCCTTTCTGTCTCAGAAGAGTTTGGAAGAAGAAAGTGTTTGCTAAGCAGCTGGACTTCTGCTTGTGGGGTTTGTTCTTTTGCTGAAAAAAAATAAAGGGAGGTACTTGAGTTGGCAGCATTTATTCCCTTAACTTCTCAGCACCAGCTGCTATTGCTTCTGGAAGAGCCCAGAGTAATAAACCTAGTGATTTTACATGGATTGCTAAACTTTGTGTTTAGCCACCATCACACTTTAATACATGTGGCTGATGCTGCAAAAGGATAACTACACACAGGGGAATAACCAGGAAGAAAAATTATGGTAGGGACTTCTGTTAAGCTCTACCTTCAAAATACACTCTGTCTATGTTACGTGATATGATGCAGTGCATCCAGCAGATGTTGAGTTTGATCACATTTCAGTCTTAGATTCTTGGGGCTTTACCTCATGAAGTGCAGAAGCACTCAGGGCATTGAGTTCCAGATGCTTAAATTCTAACTGAGATTCGTAGGAGTCTCGGTAGTAATTAGATTGGTTTGTTCTTAGATGTGGTTTGATGCTGCTTCTCTTTGATAATTATGTGCGTGAAAATCAGCAAAATCAAGTTGACACAGAAGATGCTGTGCTTGGGTGAGTTAGGGTGCTCTGAAATGAATGGGGCAAGTCATATCCCAGTGCAGGTAATTTGCAAACCTGTCCATGAAACCTTGCCTTTCCTTTGCTTTTACTTAGGTCATGCTTCCTGTGGAACCAAGCGGTTTTCTGTGCTGTGACTGCACTGGTCAGGAAAAACAGACAACCAGCAAAGGTAGAACTGTGATCTGTTAGTGTCTGCAGGGCTAGGGGTGAGCAAATGGCTAGTCAAAATGCTTCATTCATAGGGTTTTGACAAAAGAAATTAGATGGGCAGTTTTAAGAGAATTGTCTGTTTATTATAAAAAGTATGTTTTAATACTTCTCTCATGCACTTAAAAAAAAAAAAAAAAGAAGAAGGAAACGTGACATTTCTCTGAAGAAAACGTTTGGATGGAAGCTTTTTGTTTCCTCCTTTAAAATGTTACCTAAGATTGCTGAATTGCTGAAGCAAGGACAGAACTGTTACTAAAAGCAGAGGCCCAGGTTTGTAACTTACTCCAAGCCTCTTTCTAGTGGCTGCCCTTCACAGTCCACCAAAGTCCTGAGCCCTTTCCTGGCTGCCCAAGGCATGGCTGGTGCAGCTCCATATCCTCTTAGTGCCTGGTCATGTCCCAGGTAGAGAAAGCCATGCAAAGAAAATGCCTGATTTACATACTGGTACATACATACAACCCCATGTGTTCCTTGTCCTATCTATGGATTGAAGTGTTTTGGAAACTCAAAGTGAATTCTTGACCTTCTTAGAGCCTTTGAGTGCTTAGTATGGACCACAATGGGAATACATGGTTAGCCTGTGTCTTCACACAAGCTTTGCTATTCACAAGTCTAATAGTTTTAATCCTGTAATGTCTGAAAATTGTTAGTTGAAGCAGTGTCTGTTTTGTTGGTTTGGTTGGTTTTTGATAGCAGAGGTTGGTGGGTTAATATGTCATCAGTACTAACACCTTGTGTGGGGGTACCCTGCAGGCCTGACTGACAGCCTTCCATAGCAGCTGTGGGACCCTCCAATGACATGCAAGGTGTAGGGACAGAGGCACCACTGGAAGCCAGCCTGGATATTATTCAGCACAACAAGGAGGAAACTAGATTGCTTCTCTGGAATGGTGCTACTCTGGACCCTCAAAAAAACCCCAAAACCCAACTAAACTAAACCCCCCCACCAAACTGTAGGGTTTTGTTGGTTTTGTTTGGTTTTGTTGGTTTAGAGTTTTTTTGGTTTGGTCTGGGTTTTTGTTGCTGGTTTTGGCTGGGGGGTGGGGTTGTTTGGAGGTTTTTGATACATAAATGCAACAGAGGTAACTTAGTTGTAAATAATTAAACAGTAATTGGTTTTTAAACTTTGAGCCTATTTTTTATTACTTTGCCATGCTGACTGCGTAATTCCCAGAAGCAGGCAAGTTTTTACTGAGCTGAAGCCTTAAGTGTTTTATTTCTTCCTTTGGTAAATATTTAAAGATTCCACTGATAATCCCTACCTCTGAGCCTGAGAGCTGGAAGCAGCACATTCATCACACATAACAAAGAGTTTTAATTCTTTTAGGGATTTTTTTTTTTAATGCTTTGAGGGAAAACATAACTAAATCTTGATCCCAAATTAAACATGTCCCCTGAAATAAAGAGTTCCAGGAAAATCCTACAATCCTGAGCAGTCCCAGGGTTTCATAGCAGCTATTCAGAAGCTGGTCAGGGCCTACCCTTGAGCTCTTTGGTTCTTTTTAGACACTGCTCCAGACCAACAGTCCTGAGGTTGTTAGGAAGCTTCTAGTTTCCAACCTAAATGTGCACATTGCTTTTATCCTGCTGTTATGTCTTCTCAGGCTTAGAAATATTCATAGGTAGGAAATAAAAATTTTTGGTCAGAGGTGAACTTTCCCTCTCTCTCCCATCTGCTGGGGAAGACATTTTGTCCTCCTCCACTGCCCCACCAGGAATAACCTCTTGCCACCACATACTGGTGAGAGATCAGTTTAAGTAAAAATGCATGTCCCAGTCTTAATATGTGATGAAATACAGACTAGGAGCAAAGCTGGGGAATAACCCAGCCCAGGTTTCTGAATGTCAACAGGGAAGATATTTGCATGGGAGACTCAGTGCAGCGGACTCCTGTATTTATACCCTCTAGAAACAATTATTGCATATCAGTAGTAACAGGGGGTTTGTGTTTAATATGGATACTGTCATTGTCATTATATAATTGAAATTAAGGCTTCAATTGGTAGAATAATTTGAAAAAGTTTAAATGTGAATGTGTTTATGGAGGGAAGTCTAATATGAATGAAGCTAACATGGTGCTCTGCAAATTGACTGGAGCTCAGCTCAGATTTTCTAGATTTAGACAACATAAACAACGTCATCCTTAGTTTTGGACCATGAAAAGTGGATTTAGCATAGGACTTCTTGTACATATCTGCTAGGTTGGGGAAAAAGAGACAATAAAAATCAGGACATTTATTGTACATAGCGCTGGTATGCTTTTAAGAACAAAACGGTTTCATTAAAAAAAAAAAAAGAAAAAGAAAAAAAGAAAAAGACACAAACAAACAAACAAAGGTAGAAGAAGAATAAAAAGAGAAAAGGTGTTTTCATCAGAGGAGATCTGCTTTTTGCTCGTTTCGCGGCCCCGGCCGCCCCTCTCCGTGGTGCTGAAGCGGGTCCCACCGCCCCCGCGGGAGCGGACGTGCGCTCAGGGCCCGCCCCGCATCCGCCGGCCCCGTATCCCCCATCCCCACGTCCCCCGCCCCTGCATTCCCCATCCCCGCATCCCACGCCCCCGCATCTCCCGCCCCTCGCCGCCGCTGCAGCGGCTCCTGCGCTGCCCCCGCCCCGCAGCGCCGGGCGGGCTCCGGCGGGGCTCCATGGCGGAGCGCGGGGCCTGAGCCGGCGGCATGGAGGCGGATTTCGCCGCCTTCGGGAGCCCGCTGTGCGGCGAGGTCAAGCGCTTNCAAGGATGACCGATACTACCGGTACTGTCGGGCGCGGCTCCGGCCGGGGCTCCGGAGGGGACCAGGGACCGTCTCGGGGCGTGGGCGGAGTGCAGCGTGCGGGGCATCACGGCTGTAGCCCCCGGCTGAGCGCCCGGGAGCGGTGCCGGGGCTGCTTCAGGCGGGTTCCCGGGGCCCGCAGCCCCGGGCGGTGGAGGGGCCCCGCCTGCTGCGCCCGGGGGATGTGGACCGGCAGCGTCTCCTGGGCAGAAAGACCCACGCCTCTCTTCCTACCCTCACCTATTAACATCCTTACACGCGCAATTCCCATCCGCGTTCCTCTATGCTACACCTTTACCGCTATCGTAGCAAGCGAGGGGGACGTGTTCTTGAGCAACCGTGAAAGAATACTGGAAGAGAATAGGAATAGGTTAGGAAATCAGAGTGATTGGCAAAGGCTGAGGTCTCGAGGAAAAGATGTACTGCATGGGCTACACCCACGTTTCTCCGTGCCTTGCCCTGTGTACTGTTTCCATGACTGACCAGTGATGGAGAATATTGATGGCCTGAATATTTGACCAGGAGAATACTGATGATTTGAGATTACACAAGGCTAGGAATGGGAAGGTGTTGGAGGCCTGGGTTATAAATGAAAAGAATTTCTTAATCAGAGAAGTAGAATCAGAAAAAGTAGAATTACAATCAGGAGAAACAGATGCCAGGAACTATGCAGAGAATGAATGCTGTTCAGCCACACAAATACAGGTGGAGGAACAAACAGCTATACAACAATTTTGTGAAAAAAGGGTATGGAAATTAAAATCCTTTATAAAATAAGCTCCTTCAATAAGGATTACAAAAATTACTTTGTCTTATATTTGTCCTAAAGCTAAATAATTTGGGGTGTAGAGCAGAAGCATAGTTCATAAGATGTGAGAATTAAACCATCTACTTTAGTCACCACTCCAGACATTAGCTGGAGTATGTCCATTTCTGGGTCCACACTTCAAGAGTCTGCTAGTGGAAGGGAGGATAAGGACAGGGATATGGATAATCAAAAGCCTGGAAAACATAGCTGTGAGGAAAATTTGGGGTTACTCCTCCAAAAGCATAAACAGTGAAGTTGGAGGAATAGGAATTTCTTTAAAGAGAAACTCCATGTTCATCTTTGACAAAACATTGCAGAGTAATATTAATTGAAGAAATAAAAGTTCATATTATACACTAAGAAAAATTTTTTAATGGGAAGAATGGTAAAACATGATAAAAATGATTATCCAAGATGACTGTAGCATCTCCATTTGAGGCCACTAAAAACTTTCAACAAATGCATACCAAGGAAATCTTAGATCTGGCAGGTCCTCTCCTGAGGCAGAAGGAAAGATGAGGTACCCTATGAGGTCTCTTCCAGCTCTATTTTATGTATCTGGACAGTCTGTTTGTGCACAGTACTGTAGCTGTTCTGCTTACATCATTTGACTTCAGTACGCTGTGTCTGTTTTTCCCAGTGTAGGGGCAGGTGGTCCATTAGATTGAACTTGTCTTGTTGTTCACAACAGAAACAGCTACAGAGAATCACAGAGTTTGGAAACAATGCCTGACATCTTGGCAGAGTCCAGTGTAGCCATGGTCCTTCCTGGCAAAACAGCTGCTCCTTGTGGCTGAGCACGGTGTAAGAAGCCATGGGAGGTGATAAGGAGTGATGGAAATGTACCTGTGTGCATCTGGCAGCACAATAATGAACATTGGCACTAGAATGGAGAAAGAGGGGAGACATAGGCCTTTTGAATAAGCCCTTTGAATTAACAAGCAGGAGGTCCCGAGAGAGGCATCTGGCTCAGCTTTATTTCCAGACAAAACTCAAGCTCTCTGAGGTAAACTGTTATTAATTCATTTGTATGACTTCAAGGGTGTATAGAGGGACTTTTTGTATTGAAAAGATGCTGCCTCACTGAACCAAAAGAGCTTGTACAGATAGTGCTAGATTGCCCTTTCGTGACAGTATCCCCACGAGGTATCAGGTGCAGGTCACCTAGATTGAAATGGACTCTTGGCAAGTAAATAACATTTCCTGACTTAGAAATCATGCTAATATTTTCTTCGCATTCTTCAGCTCTTAACCTAAATGACTAGCATAAAATAAGTTTCTGTTACTGCCACTACATACCTGCTGTTCTGTTGAGTGTCTCCCTTCAGTGTGATGGATGGATACAGCCATGGCACCTGCTTGTCAGATTCCTGGTAAGGTTTCTTGACACTACCATGCATTCTTCTTACAGCCAACTCTTACTTATGGGAAGGAGGATTAAATACTTGATCCTCTTCTCTCTCTTTATTTTACTCAGTATGTTTGGTCAGGTTATACATAAGCACACTCAGGGATATAACATAGAGACTTACTGCTCTGACAGCTGAAGGAATTTTTGAAATTTGACCACGGAAATCTGTGTGATTTTTCTTTAATTCAGACAAAGGAGGTTCTCTAAAATAATCAGGTTACTAAAAGCAAATAATACCTTATACCAGACCAACAAAATGAAAATATGTGAAAACTATATGAAAGCATGTGTTTTCCCTTTCACACACTGTATTCACATATGTGAGGCTCTCAACCACTGCCAGCCTTAACTCTTCTCTCCTGCTGGTGGAACAAAGCCATTGAGCTATCAAACAGTGGTTTCCATTGCCTCTTCAGAAATGGAGCAATCTACTCTGTTAAACAATAGGAAAAGGGGTTAGGGGGCCATGAATTTACAGGTAATCAATATTTCCTAGGGAAAAAAAAAAATGGCTGCTGCAATCTCATTCCTGACTACTATAAGGACAACCTTCTCTGAGTGCCAACTGGAAAACCCAAACCTGAAAAGTTTTGAAGCAGAGCTGATACAGAAATGGAAAAGAACCACACAGTCAGTCCCCTTTTTAACTCTTGACTCAGGAGCACTCGTTGTGTGCTGTGCTGTTCATGGTTGCTCCCAAAGAGGGGACTCAGTACAAGGGGATGATCTAGCTCAGAGACAGCTGATGAAGCTGTTATTCCAAGTAACTGTCCTCTTGCTGCATGGATGGCTGAGTCATTTCTGATTCAGCTTTGAGGATGTCCCAATTTAGTGATATCTTTTGGTGATGTTTTCCTTTAGAGCGCAGTGCTCCTGATCATGTGGTTCAGCAGCTGCCTGTGTGCTGCCTATTTGTTGGGCACAGGGGACAACTAAGATTGGCAGACTCCTCAGCCATCCCAAACCACATCAGCCTTACTCAACAGGGCCCCAGGACTCTCATCCACACTATGGAGAGGATGGAGTGTCTATGTCAGTGAGTTTTTTCTTCCCAACAGCCCAGAATAATCTCTACCTTGTGCCTTGGTGTATTTCCCCATGAGCAACTGCTGGTTTACTCAGTCATCTGGGAGAGATGGAGAGAGCAGGGCTAGCCATGGCTCAGCACACTGATGAACACCACCTGTCTAGGTTAATACTTCCCTTAGGCACACATGCACTGGACGGTATGCTTGTCAAAGAGGCTGTATATTTACAGACTAGTGGGTGTGATATTAAATAACCTCATTGGTAGCCCAAATACAAAGTTGGTCTGGACTTAGTGCACTGAAGATTAGCCTATGTTACACCACATGATGTGGTTAAGCTCAGAGAAGGCAGAACTGTTACACTCTCCCATCAGTCATGGGGACTGCCATAAAGAACATCAGTTTTACTGCAGCAACTTCAGGATTTGTTCTAACTTATACCCCTGAAAAATTGCTCCAAACAAGTCACTTGAATGGTTTGTTCATTTGTCTGGTGTCTTGCCCTCCCACTCCAATATGTTCCTTCCTCCCTTACCAAGCCTCCTGGCTGGGATGGCAGGGTGGGGAGAGCTGATGGAGGGCTGGCTGATGATGGATCCCCCACTGAACTGAGCCATTTTAAGTAGAGTGTTGGTATGAAAAGAGCTTAGTACCAATGTGACTAAATCACAATTTTATCTGTTTGACATGCTAGTAATGAGATTCCAAATCTTACCAGAAGACACCAGACTTCTCAATCAGCTGACAATCATTTTTCAGTGGGAATTTCATAACTCTATCCCCTAGCTAATGTTGAAGAATTCAGCTTGCTGAAAACATTTTGACAGGGAGGGAAGCAATTGAAGTGCCTACCTGACGGAGAGGAGATAGCAGGAGGGTGGCCAAATTGTCATCCGACATCAGAGTTGCATAACTGCAAGTAACAATATGGTATTCCTGAAAAATCAATTTCTAGATTAATGAGCATGTTCCACTGGCCAGTCAGCTATACAGGGAAGCCCTGTATATAATCTGCCCTGCTTTAAATAAAGAATACATTTTAAACTCCTACCAAGCAATAATACAACATTTTGGACAACAAAAAGACTACATGTAGGATATCATGAAATCTAACTTGCAGCTTAATTAATGCTTGATGTTGCTAACATAAGAGGCAATTATAGATGATACTGATATTCTTTATTCCTTGGCATCTCCTGTTAGGATTTCCAGTTGATTAAAAAACAGACAATCTTCAAAATATGTGGGAAAATTTCATTCACTGAGGTTCTGCTCCTTCGGCCAAATGACCAGAGAAGAGATCATTTGGCTCAACAATAAAGAGAAGATATTATTTTTTCTTAGAGAAACTAGTATTTGTGTGCTTCAGAGAAGAAACTTGGAATTGTGTGAGAGGGCTGTTGTGAAAAGCATACACTTCTTTCCACCTTCTTAAACTCTTTTCCGAGTGCTCAAAGTGCAAGTCTGTGAGAAGCCATCAGGTCAAAAAAACCTTGCTAGAGAGCTACAGTCAAATTCCTTGAAGGCTCACGCTGTTTGCAGCCTAGATCCAGGCAGCATCTTCAGCAGCTGCTTTGAGCCACAGCTGGTACCCCTCTCTTGTTCTTCCAAGGCTCATTGCTAGATCCTGGCAGTTGGGAGAAGAACCTGAACGACTCTGATGTGAAGTACAGAGCTAGGGCCAGAAGGGTTGAAAGAGAGAGACGAGGAAGAGACTAACACTCTAGCTTCATGATAGCTTTAAGCTGCCATAAACAGGCTCTGTGGCTGGAAAAAGCCATCCTAGCTCACATTTCCCTGGTCACACATTTCAGCTCCCTTCTTCATCTGCCCACAATTAATCCAGTACAGTGACTGAGCAACTGATTCCTGAATGACTTTTTAGCTCAGATGTTTTCTATTATTTGATTCACCACTCTACAGCACTAACATCTGTGCTGGCAAAAATCAAAGAGCTCCACCTACAGAGAAGCTGGATTTCACCTTTTGTCAGCTGAAGCTGTAGGTGTGAGCCATGAAAGTATAAACTCTTCATGCAAGTATAGCAGTTAGTGCTAAGGTGGTTAGTGTAAGCAGTCATGGCTTAGCTAGTGTTCAGCCTGCTGATTCATAGATCTGTCAGCCTCCTCTTGCAAGCCTCATTCATCATACACTGCCCAGTTCCTACAACATATGAGGCAGACAGTATCTTCTTGAACTATTTCATCCCAGAGCAGGTCAGACAAGGCACTCAGTGGCACCTTCTTGGAAGAATCAAAGGAGAGTGAGACTCTGACTGACTCTCTGTAGAGAGAGGTGTTTCCAAGTGCCTTCTTTCCGAGTGCTTAGTTTGTAAATTCAGTGGTGTGCAAAACAAAAAACAAAAAAGTGGTGTGCAATGTACATGTTTGCAATGTATAGGCAACTCTTTGAAAGCTGGTAGATGGCAAAGAGAAATGTGGTCTAACTGAAGTGAGCTGGCTTTCAAGCTACGCCACCCACATTGTTGTCTGAATTACTTTTGGCAAGGCTCAGTCTCTCTGTGCTTCAAGCCTCCCACCTGTTCAATAAGAAGAATATATTTTTGTTTTGAGGAAAATAAGTTTATATTAGTGAGACACCTGAGTGCCAGAGAGATTGAAGCAGTCATCCAAACAGCTCAGTTGTGTGTGCATAAATGGCAGCCTAACTGCAGAGAGTTGTAACTGCAATTGTGCTTCCCAGAACACTGGAAATGGACACAGATGGTATAAGCACCATTCCAGCATTTTCTGGCCAGGGAGAACTCGTAGAAGTGTCTTGAAAGCTGCACAATGCATGTCATGGTCACCCTTGACCTAATGACTTCAAACTGTGGCTCATCAGTGCTAACTCATTCTGAGCAGATACAGTTTGTTAAGTTGTCCTGATTACTCAAGCTTTATTTTCTTCCCTGCAGGTAATGATTGTCTACAGTTTAAAGCCTTCTTAATTTAAAATGTACAAACGTATTTTCTTCATCGACTGGTATTATGTATTTCTCAAGACAGACTTTTATGAGATTGCTAACTAATCATCAGTGCTGTAAACCATAGATCTAAATGATGGGATAAATACCAGTATCAATGGCTGAATTAATTCCCAACATGTTTTGTTTAGGTTCAGTGGTGTTACACAAAAGTCATACTGGGTCCCACAGGTCACAAGTAATGGCATAATTGCCCATAAGGCAATGGAATGAAATTAATATTATTAAGTACTTTCAAAAAGCAAATGCAATTAAACCCATCTTACCATCTAAATAAGCTTTTAATGGAAGTATTTGATTGTTGAAGAGCTAATTTTTAAATTATATATTGACTGATTTACCTAAACATTTCTGAGGTCATCCCAAGATGTCTCTGCCTTACATATATGACACACACCAATGCCAGGCAGTTGCTCTGAATTTCATTCCATGCTACACACCAGGTATCTCCACATGTTTAAGTGATTGCAGTGCTGGCTTTCTATGTGCAAATGTTAGAGCTATCAAAAATGAGTACAAAATATAGCTTAGCTAAATTCCTAAAACTACCTACTCTTAATTATCACTACTCAGGGAACCAGTTGAGAATCTTTGTTGCCCAGTCTTACGACATTTAACAGAATATCAGAAAAAAAATCCAACTTCATCCTAACATCTGTGCAAGAACAAAACTGTTTTAGATGTGGTCTAGAGGTTTTTATTAAGTAGTGCATTTAAAGCAGCCGCTTTCTCCTAGGATTCAATTTCTGGCATTTGCAGGATGACTGAGTTCTCTGCAAACATAATGCATCAATCACATTACTTGAATACCACATTGCTGTGTGCAGGTGATGGCAGCAACAGCATTTTAATTCAGCTGAAAGACCTGGTGAACAAAATCACTTGCAAACTGGATGGGTGTCTCTAACAGGCACTGAGCATGCACATGTTCAGCATGAATATGTCATGTTGGTCTTTTCACCTAAAATGGATAGGTTTAAACTGTATTCAGAACCACTTCTCTGTCCTAAGTACATTCTGTTTATATGGTGAAGTTTCCCTCTGGTGCCTATGGTTGCTACTACTACAACACAAGCTTGAAAAGGGCACTGGAAATTGGGAAAATATTACTGATGTTCTGACACAATGATGCATTTGACCTCATAACCAACAGGATGAGGTTCAACAAGACCAAGCACATTGGGTATAACAACCTGATGCAGGGCTACAGACTGGGGGCAGAGTGGTTGGAAAGCTGCCTGCCAGAAAAGGATCTAGGGGTGCTGGTCAGCAGCAGCTGAACATGAGCAAGTGTGTACCCAGGTGGGCAAGGAAGCCAAGAGCATCCTGGCCTGTATCAGGAATAGGGTGGCCAGCTGGACCAGGGAAGTGATTCCTTCCCTGTGCTCAGCACTGGTGAGATCGTACTTTGAGTGCTGTGCCCAGTTCTGGGTGCCTCCATTGAAGAAGGACATTTTGAGATGCTGGGGCGAGTCCAGGGAAGGGCAATGGAGCTGGTGAAGGGTCTGGAGCACAAATCCTGTGACGAGCGGCTGAGGGAGCTGGGGTTGTTCAACCTGGAGAGGAGGAGGCTCAGGGGAGACCTTATCAGATACCCTCTACAACTCCCTGAAAGGAGCGTGTAGCCAGGTGGGAATCAGCCTATTCTCCCAGGCAACCAGCGACAGAACAAGAGGGCATAGACTTAAGCCATGTTCAGTTTGTACATTAGGAAGAATTTCATCACAGGAAGGGTGATTAGACATTGGAATGGGCTGCCCAGCGAGGTGGTGGGAGTCACCTCCTGGGGGGTGTTTAAGGACAGACCGGACGTGGCACTCAGTGCCGTGCTCTAGTAGGTGGTGTCGGGCTCGATGATCTCAGAGGTCTTTTCCAACCCCGCTGACTCTGCCGCTCTGCGACTCCGAACCCGCAGCGCTCGGCAGGGCAGGGCCGCGGCCGCGTCCCTCGCGCTCGCCATCGCGGCCCGTGACGTGCGCCGGCCCCGTGACGTCTGCCGACCCCGTGACGCGTGACGCGCACGGAAGCGGCGCGAGGCGCCGGCGGCGGTTGTGCCACGGCGGCGGCGGGAGGAGGTGCCGGGAGGAGGTGCCGGCGCTGTGCGTGCGGGGCCGGGATGGAGCTGTGAGTGGCGGGCGGGGCGGCAGCAGCAGCAGCAGCAGCAGGAGGACGAGGAGGAGCGGGGGTCGCTGCTCCGGGGGGCCGGGAGTGAGGCTCGAGCGTGAGGGAGTGCCTGGTTGCTTGGGTGCGGGTCCGCGTCCGGGTCTGGGTCCGGGGCGGGGAGAAGAGAAGAAAGCCCTTCCCCCGGCCAATTGCGGTAGTTTAGGCTTTTGCCCCCTATAAAGAGCTGAATGTTGTCACTGAGAGAAGCAGAGAACAGGTCAGGTTGGAAGGGACCGCTTGTGGTCCAACCTCCCTCGACCCAGAGCACCTGCACAGAACTGCGTCCAGGCGGGTTTTGGGTGTCTCCAGTGACGGAGGCTCCACAACGTCTCTGGGCAGGCTGAATCTAATTAGTTTTATACACGTTAATTCTCGTTGAGGAAAAGGGTTAAATTTGCGTTTCCGAGGCTGTGGTCCGCCACTCAGTGAATTCCCGCCTCCTTAGAGGAACGCTCTGATTTTTCCTGCCCCCAGGCCCCCGATATCTACTCGCAGATTGTCTGTTAAAGGAAAAAGAAAGACTTTTTTTCCTGGATACCTCTTTGCATGAACAAAGCCGTGGCGGTAATTAATTATTCAGACTTAAATGAATGCAACAAACAAGAACTTTTAAAAAAAAAAAAGAAAAAAGAGAAAAAGCCCAACCCACCCTTATGCACACATGAACACATATATTTAGCATAGCCATGGTTGGCTGTCAGTTGTCATATAGCAGTTCGGTATAGTACTGTTAATGTTAATTTTATGCCTCTTTTTATGTAGTCATGTGCTGCCTCATTAGCTATTAAACGTTGTGGAATACGTCTGCAAGAAGAAATTCAAGGTCTTCTGAGGGACACCGAAGCAAGCAATGTCTTTAAACCATGAGAAAGTGCAGGGTGTAATGGATAGACCCAGTACTGAGAACATAGGTAGCATATATAATCATTTAAATCAAAGTGGTTTTGATGGGTTTATTTGGGAGTGAGCCTAAAATAGAAAAGAGCAGTTGGAGGCAGAGATGTTGAGCCTAATGTGTCAGAAAAACTGCTGTGCATAGAAGTGAGTTATTTCTGATTCTAATATCAACTCTGTGCCTACATACTGCTTAGTCTCAGTTTTGCCACAGCCTTCTCTTCTGTAAAGTGAGAGTCTTAAGTGAAAATTATTGCATAACAGGCTGTTTTTCAAGATGGTCTTTATTAAAGACTTTGTTGTGCAGGCATGAGAAGTGATTTGAAGAATATCCTGAGAAATATTTTGCTGAAATTTTGAGCCAAAACTTAGCTCAAAGAGCACAATTTAACCCACCTTTCCATCTCACATGTGAATGGAGACTGAAAGATTGTGGTTGTTATGAGTGTGTGCTTCCAAAGTTCACTCTTATCACAGATTGCATAAATGCAGTTTTATTTTTACTACTATTTGAGATGTCTGTATCTCAGTGCTTTCTGCTCCTTTGCAGTTAGTTTCAGACATAATTTAATTATAAAATACTCCTAAGTTAGGATAAAGCTCAGTGTAGGAAGTAAAACTTGGGTGGCTAGTCCTGAGGTTTTTACTGCTGTGGCTAGGGTGATTAAAGCATTGTCCATTGGTAGAGCAAAGAACAGTTCTTTACTCATTTGAAATGCACTTCCAGAGTAAGGAACCTTTTCTGATTTTCCTATAAATGCATTTCAAACATTTTATTCTTTATTGGGCCTTTCAGATGTAAGAAAGAAACTGTTACAGGGGAATCATCAGCTTGCACTTCTGTATATTCAGAAACTTCATATAATCTCTTTCCAAAATGCGGATGTTTAACAACAAACATATGGGAAGACCATTTAATCTGCTTTGTATGTCAGCCGGTGAAATGAGACATTTAAAACCACACAAGGAAATTCTGTTGTGGTGAGGGGCAATGAAGCATGCATAACCTGATAGGAATGCTATAAATTGTGTTTGCACTGAGGAGAAATGTAGTTTAGATTTGGCTGAGTTCTTATATTTGCTCTTAATAATAATGTGTCCATGTTGCCTTTTTGACCTGTAAAGCAGCACATTCAGTCAGTGGCTTAGATGAGACTTGAGGAGTACAGATATGAAGGAAAGGAGAACTCTTCCTGGTCTTCGCTCTTTGTTAGGTATCAGCATCACGGTTCTTAGGTAGGTGACACCTACCTGTTTTGACTACTAGGTGTTGTAGCACCTGGAAATGAGTTGAAATAAAGAATGCGCCAATGTCCAGAATGTGTTTCTTCAGAAGCTCACAGGCCCATCTGTGCTTTGGCATAGGAGCAAACCAGGGTGATAATTGCAAATAGTTGTAACCCTGTGTTGGCAGGGTGGGGAACTCTGGTGACCTTCCTGCAAGGACTGTAGAGAGGGAGCTGCTTTTCACATCACATTATGCATTTTGAAGTGTCCGCAAAATTTCCTTGGAAATTAGAAAGCTTATCAAAAGAACCAAGAATGTGTACAGCAAGTCAGATGTATCTTGCATCAGACTGTAGCTGTTAACTGGATGCCCAGATGTAAGCTGTTTCGAACAGTACTAGCGTATGTTACACTTTCCTGCAAATATACAGTATTCTTCTGGTCATCAGCAATTCTTGATCCATGGACTTTCCCATCCAGACCCAGTTTCAATGTATTGAAAGATCCTCAGTATGTGATCTTCCATGAAGCATCTGGTATCCACTTGAACTCTTACAGTTAATTTCAGCACGGCAGCATTTTAGGTACTGGGTTTATATGTCATGGATTTTCTTGTTAAGATCAGTACTTTAGTATCTTAAGATAATATCTCATACTTGGTATACTTAGGTAGACAGAGAATACCAGGCCATGTGTGGAACTGAAAAAGCCTTGGAACTGATAGAAAATTGCACCTTCTTTAGTTAACTAGTTGAGTACCTGTACAGATGTAATAGCTTTACCGTGGTTTAAGTGCATGAAGGCTGAAGTTTTAAGACACTGATTTAAAAAAAGCACTGTAGTTATATCCCTGAAAAAGTTATGCAGACAAGTTCTGGTTTGAAATGCCTCTATTAACTGGCATTTTTAAAAGTCAACTCAGAAGTATATTCATCTGTGAGACGTCTGTGTGGTGATCTCTGACAGAGATCTGATTCTCTTTCTGTCTGTGATAATTTAATGTACGATTTGACTTTTTTGTCCATATAATCAGCTATTCTGACTTCTTGACTTATGTTGAGTTTCTGCTGTGCGTAAGCGCGTGTGGCAAGTCACGTTACACTGGGTTTGCAGGTGCTGTGCCTGGAGCCCTGCTCAGCCAGTTTGTGTGGACTTGGAACATTCACAGTTGCTTGCTGTTCTCATTACTTCTGTGGGGTTTTCATCTCTTTCCCTCCTCCTTTGTGACTCAAGATTTGGATCTCTCAAACTTTACAGGAAAGGAATAATGTAATTTTTTTGTAGTGCTTCATTTGGAGAGAATGATTCTTAAAGAAAATACAGGATGTTACTATGAAATCCTTGTTCTGGTTTAAAGTGAATTGTTTGCCTTGCTTTTAAGGGCTGTTACGCATGCAGGCACATGGTACTTGGTCCCAGAGTTCAGGCTGGGCTTATGGAAAGGATTTCACCCCTTTTTCTACAATTTTTTAGTAATGTGAACTAGTAAAAGCATCATTCAGCTGGTGAAAAGAAGTTGTTTTCCGTGCCATTGAAGTCTTATGGTTTCATTTCTTTCCATGATGGTGCTCATGGAACTCTTGAAAAACACCGCCACCATCTGATCACCTCCCCAGTCCTAACAGCTTTCCCATATAAACTGTACAGCTTTCTACGATCACACCTTCTGAAACAGCAGTAGAAAATCAGCTATGTGGTGGCTCAGTTCTGGCATAACTCAAAAGGAAATGTTGATTGTATTTTGAAACATGCTGGATTTGTCCTTTTTTGAATTATGCATTTAACAAAAAGGAAAATACAGGAGGGATACATTATGTAGGATTAATTATTTCATCTTATTTCCCTTAAGCTATCAGAACTGCAAGTTAGCTATTTCCAAGAGAATGCATTTGGTCTTTTCAGTACTTTTCCCCTCTCTGTTTCGTCTTTAACTTAATGGTAACCAACAAAGAGTTGCGGAAGAGATGTCATTGCTTGCATGTATCTTTGTATTTAAGTGTCTAATAATAAACTTCAGTTTTCTATTTCCTAAGCTTTGGTGGAATTCAGACAAAAATTCAAAGCCTGAGCATGCACATCTAGTGGACCTGGAGTTCTGCCTTACTCCTTGTCAGGGATGATCCTGAAGGGATGAAGTGTGTCATCCCATCAGAAACTCGGCAAGATCCTGTGCAGATAACTGAGTTGTTAGTGATGTCAGTCCCTTTAGATTAAGCTGTCATTGCAGGAGACATGGTGTCTTGGGCATTTAAATGATTAATGTATGAATTAGAATGCAGCTCTCTTGCTGAAGTCTAAGGACAATAGAAATCCCTCGCATAAAAAGAATGGACAAAATTCTTACATTTTGGAGCATGGATGGGTGTGCACATACATATGTCTAATAACTCCGAGTTGTTTACCCTTGCTCTATGAGGCAGCATTAACTATTTTTTTTCTTAGAGTTACATGTTACCTTAGAGTTTGGTTTAATTTCCTTTGTGGAGGAGTGAATGGCGTCTATTTTCTGCCCCTTTAAGAATGTGACTGACAAATAATTCTGTGCTTTCTTTTGCTTCCTGTAGGCTGGCACCGATGCGATTATATACACTGTCCAAAAGGCATTTTGTCCTGGTCTTTGTAGTATTCTTTGTTTGTTTTGGTCTGACAGTCTTCATAGGAATAGCAGGTAAGGACATTCTTTTTAAAAGATTAAAAAAGTTCTTGTATGCTTTGTGTAAACCTGTTGGTATTTACACATGTATGGAAGTGCTAATAAGCTTGCTGCCCTTGCGATGTCTGAGGAAGCATTACTTCTGACAAGGAAGGGGAAGTGTTTCTTCCAGCTTATTTTTTCATAGAAGTACTACCTACAAAGACTTGGTATTTGCAACTGCCTTGCAGGGGAGAGTCAGTAAAATAAAACAAAACCAGCTTCATTGCAATATAATTTTTTTAGCAGACTGCTACATTAATTGTTTTTCCTTGTATTTCTAGCTGTAAAATGGTGGTGCTAATACTGGATTTCCTGTGAGGAAACTGATAACTCTTTGTATATCCTTCTAAATGTTTGGA
This sequence comes from Formicarius rufipectus, assembly GCA_013399695.1. NCBI lineage: Eukaryota > Metazoa > Chordata > Aves > Passeriformes > Formicariidae > Formicarius > Formicarius rufipectus. Next base: position 1,751,478 of record VXAU01000433.1, on the reverse strand, counting down.
TAATAAATGACACAGAAATAATCAATATTTTAGTAGCATGAACTTCGGCTGTCAAACATGTATGAGCTTAGTTTTGTGGTTTCAAAGACCTTTGTCAGAGTGCTGCTGTGATCTGGGAGGCAAAGCACTTAGTGCCTGGGTACTTATCCCAGAGATCAGAGACATCTGTGGAAGCCTGGTCGACAAAGATGCAGTGTCACTACATCTTTGTTGAAAGGCATGGGAGCCCTCTTTATTTCATGCCAAATAGCTTTTCCAGGTCTAAAACATACTTGAAAAGTTAAGTCAGTGTGCTGTCACAGCAGTATTATATTATAATACTGTAATTAGTATTATATACTAATACTCTAATGTTAGGACAGTTTTGTCAATACAGAAGTGACAGACACGGAGAGGGGAAGGGAGGGACTTGTACTCAGTTAAGCAACCCATTCTCTATATAAGAATTACAGTTTCTACCACTTTCCCCCACTTTACTGCGTACTTCCATGTCACCCAGCATGCCCAGTGCGTTCTCCTGTGCCTCCCTCTGACACTTTTTGACCCATTTGTTGAGTTGTCTCTACCTCCGCCCTGTCCTTCCCTTCCTTTAGAATGAGAAGGGCTGCCCAGGCCTGGGAGTCATCTACTCCTGCTTGCCTTGGAAAGAAGGGGAGATTAATTGGAGGCAGCTGTCAGGGCTTTTTATACGCATCTGTGCCTTGTAGGCAGTCCATTTTTCACAATAGCATTAAATAATAAAATTTGTGTTTTAAATAAAATCTTCTTTCCTGCTGTTTGATTTACTGTAGTAGTCTAAAGTCCAAATAGACTTTCAGTTCATAAGGGTTAACCACGGATATTCCTGTGACTTGCCTAAGGATGCTAAAGGGCATTATTTGACCACTAAAATACCATAGGAATACATTTACAAAAATGTATTTTATATGAATGATAAAGGCAAAAAAATGGAATTACTTAATTTAGCGTAATTTGGCTAACTGGTTTTAAAGCTAAAGTCTATTTGTAGCTGTGTATTTATACTGCCAGGTTGCAAGAAGTAAAAGGTTTTTTATGTAAGAATAGTAAAAAGCAGTGCTCCTGGAAGAGAAAACCGAGCATTCCATTCTTATTCAGTAGCTGAACCTGAGAGAGAGCTTTGTGTTGTGTTGTGTCTGTGTGCAGAGTGATATGATGATGTGGTTCCCTTTGGCCCAAGGCTCTTGGCTGCCAAAAGCGACATTTGGTCACCCTGCCCTGCTGGGGTCCCAGGTCTTGCCTGTGATCACTGTCAGGAAACTGGCATGACTGTGGGATTCTTGTCCTTGTAAGATTGGTTTGCTGGATAGTTTTGCTGACAAAGCATGAACACCGTTCATTATTGTAACTTATTTATTTTTAAAAGAATGGTGTTTACCTTGGGAGGAGAGCCACTGAAGCTTACTCTGATGTTTTCTGTGGCTTTTGTTGACAGCTGCTTGCTTCCTGTGAATAGAAGGAGCAGCGGTAACAATAGAGTGCTCTGTCATTAAAGGGTGCAGTCTGAGAAAAACTCACCAAACCCACTAAGTAAATGAAAGCATGGGAGATACATCCATATTTTCTGTGCTACTTGAATACGCTATTGCCCATACTTGACATCTCTATCTGCAGTTTGGGAAGCCTAGCGGAAGTCTTGCTTTTCATCTGAGAAAACAAGACAGTTTAAGCCGAGGTGGCTGTTGCAGCTCAGTTCTTTTAACCCCAGACAGATGCAGACTTGTTTGATCTGTTTCCCAAGTTGCACTCACTTTCTTTCCCTTTTCCCAATGTGTCTGTGTTATCTTTGGGGTGAGACAAGTGCAAAGAAAATCCAAGGTGCAGAGCTCATTTTCTGTACCAGTGTGGATTTCCTGTTCATCACTTCAGGGTGGTTCTTTGCTTTCAGCTGTGATTCTGTTAACTGAGCAAGACTGAAAAAAATCCCAGTAACAATTTAAGTTAGTCTCCACAGCATCATTTTGGTCAGTTGCTTAAAAAAGCTTTTATATATTGCTTGCTAGAGGAGTAGCAGTGTATGGCACTATAACTTCATTATTTGTTTGGTTACTGCTCTTAAAAACTGTGACTGTGATTTCTCTGTCCCAATATTGTACTTTCCGACAAAAAAAAAAAACACTTATAAAAAAGGCTAATTCTTTTGGTTTTTGGCCAAGACTCAGTTACTGACATAGGATGACTTATCAACTGTGAACCCTTACTGAAACCGAATTATGTTTTTAAAACAAAAAATACCTTTCAAAAATCTGCCCTGTTGGTATGTATTGTAGAACTGTAAGGTTCAGTGATGCAGAACTGACTTCTTAGTGGTGGCTATCAGGGATGTTTGAACCGCAGCTCTGATATGAAATGTTGACTGTGATGGATGAAATTTATAATTTTTCCATTTAAAGTCTGTAAGATGGTTAATACTGTTATTAGAGTGGTTGCAGGAGCCCAAGCAGTACTGCATGTTTACAGCTGTCATGACAGGTAACCTAAAATACTTCTTGCACAGAGTGATCCCATGTTGCTCATTTATAAACATCTTTCTTTTCCACTGTCTCTCTGTAGTAACTTTGAAGTCCATGGTCTTTGTGAAAAACTGCTTTTGTTGCATAGTTTTTTTAATACCGAGTTTGTGGTTGAAAGAGCATATTGTGATGATTAATAATTACATTAAGTAGCCAGACCAAATATATACAGGGAGAGATCATTTGGACAGAAATCTTACTGTGACTGGGAAACCTCTAGTAACCAAATACATGTATGTATGTCCTGCTTGTGTCCTTATCTGCTTTGTATCTCCTCTGTGTTTGTTCACACCCCAGTGTAAAGACACAAATCTTTTTCTACTCTTCCCTTTCACTTTTCTGGTTTAGTCCTTTCATTTTGTGTGTGTAGAAACACGTGTGCATTCTTCTCTCTCCAGTACCATGTGTTCTTGCATACCTAAGAAGGCTAAGGGGAAATTGTAGCACTTTCTACAACCACCTTATCAGAGGATACACAGAAGATGGGACTAGAGTTTTCTTGGAGGTGCACAGTGATGGGGGAGAGGCAACAAACAAAACCCAGAACACGAAAAGTTCCAGTTAGATACTAAGAAATTTTTCTTAGCTGTATGGGTAGTTGAATACTGGAATAGGTTTTCCAGAGAGGTTGTGGGAGTCTCTGTCCATAGAGATGTTAAAGACTTATTTGGGCATGGCCCTGAGCAAGCTAATTAAATAAGAATGGACTGGATATTCTCTGGAGGTCTCTTCTAACATAAATTATGATTTTTATTGTTTCCCAATTACTGGATACAGAGGTAGGGTGTGAGTGGATGGATGCGTTGATCAGTACATGTTAAGTGTGTGCATGTCTGTATCCAGAATGATTGGAGGAATGGTTGCATAAAAGGTCTGGTATTGAGATGAACATCTCCCACTATATTTGGACATGAAACTCTATTAAGTAGATTGTCTGCTTTAGGAAAAATTGTTTATACAACTTCTATGCAGTTGTCTCTGTTTATGTGATGTCACACATCATGTATAAATCCCAGTTTTCTGTAGGAAAAGAAGGGCCCAGTCTGAGTAAACTGAGAAATGTTGCTAAACAAAGATGTGAGTATCTTGGCTTGAACAGACCGATGCAATGAAAATCCATCACTAGTCAGAAAGTACTGTCATTGTATGAGCAGGTATACTACACAGGCATAAAAAGGCATTAGCATCACACACACAAATACAATGGCAAGTGTTTGCTCTTGTGCCCACGCCTTGAGTGCAGTGCATTATGGATTCTGTGCTCCATGTGAACCAGGTAATGGTAACAGTTTGGCCGTACAGACTTTACAGTTCAGTTAAACATCCTGTTTTTTCAGGTGGTTTCTGCAGCCCTTGTTGAGCTTTGCATGGCTGTAACAAGAGGGCCATGAGTGCTTAACCAGCTTGTTCTGTAGCTGAGTAGTTTCATGACTGCACTCCCATGAAAAGCTTGGGACATTTGTATAAATGCTGAGTGGTTTGTTGTAATAGAGTACACATTCAGGGCTTCTGACATGGAGTTCTTGATTTATAATTTACTTCCTATTTAATCATGCCTAGAATTATTATGCCAGAGATGCTTAAAGGAACATTCAGGCCAGATTTATAAATTATATTGAAATGTCTAAGTGATTTACCCTTCAGTTTAAACATTTGAAAAGTGGGATACCACTTACCTGCTTTTCAGTGAGGTATTTTGTACGATCTTTTGAAAACCTGTATTTACATCATTACTTACCAGAAATACATATACTTCCATATTTTTTTCCTTTTTTCCTTTTTATATATTGTGTAGGTCCTAATGTAATTGAAACTTCTGTAGCAAGAACTGACTTAAATAACAGTCTAAAGGTAAGAGTTAAGTATTGTTGGATTACATGGATGGCTTTATTTGATGTTAGTAATGCTAAACATTACCCTCTCCTCCCCCAATTATTTTAAGTATTTAAAGTATTAAAACTGGAAAACATCTTATTGGTTCCTTGCAGTTTGAAACTGACCATGCAATATTGTCTTATTACTGTGTTATTTCATAAGTGGCCCAGCATCAATTTCTGGTCTCTTACTGTTGTGAACAGGCCAGGTAGAGAATTCTAGGATGTTTCTGCACAGCAGTTTCTGATAAAGTAACTCTTGATTTTTTTCCCTGGTGAATTAATGTTGGAGATTTTTGTAGGGGGTTCAGAAATAGAAATTGAGAACTGGAAAACTATGCACTCAGTAGCAATTAATTATATCCCTCCTGTGATATTCTTTTCTATCATTTGGGAAGGAATATTACTTTTTTTGGTTCACTGTCATGTGACCAAGACATGGGATCTTGCTTCCTAACGTGAACCTTCACATTCATGTTCTTAAAAGCTTTCACATTTAGTCACCTATATGTTTGGATTGATACTGTATTATGGGTGGATTTTATTTTTCTTGAACCACAGTTTGATTTCAGCTAAGAGAAGTCTTTCCTGTATATATTTGTCTGTTAATGAGATCTTTCATTCTCTTGAACCAAATATGGGATTTTCAGAAACCCCAGTGGAAAATAGTTTTGTTTTCATAATTATAGTTGAACAGATTTAAAATTGTGTAGCAGATGAAGGGTCATAAACCTGACTTTTGATGTAAAATGCTAAAAATTACTACTTATGTTCAGGCTAGGTCTCAGGATTTTGCTTTTCGTGTCTGAATTTTTCTGTTTTAGTGCTGCTTCTTTTATGGGCTTTAGGTAGTCATACCAGTCCTGACTTCAGTGTTGTGCAAAATACGTGTGCTGTTTAAGCTAATCCCCTGGAAGACTTCTATTTGAGCTGCTTATCATACTGTCCACAGAGTGGCATATATTAAATTAACATACCTTTTATCGTTGTAACTACAGATATATTGTGTAACAGTGTAATGGCTGGTGCTGATCTTGTGGGGTTTTTTACAGCTGAAGCCATTTAATTTGAGTTCGCCACCAGTGTCAACTTACAATCAGCAGCTGTGGCTGACCTGCGTGGTCGAGTTGGATCAGCATGATGGTGAGAATCTGACATAATTCTCAGGAAACTGCTATAGTAGCCTGTCTATTCCAACTTTAATTTCATTTGTTACACAAGTGATCCTGTTGCTTTTTGTCTATGTTGGTGGGTTTTTCGTCTGATACTTTTTCTTCCCCTCCACCCCTCTCCCTCGGTAAAGAAATGGACAGCACTGACTGAATTATAAGCAACAGATATAGGGGAATATTGTTTGTTACTTCTGTGAAAACAGTAGCATCTAGATAATTTATGTCTTGCCTCCTTCATTTTTGGAGGAATTAGATGTGTAGATGGTAACGATACTAATTTTTCAATAAAGCTTCCCTGTATATATGTGAGAAATACTGTATTAGTACTTGTTAATCTGTCAAGATTCATGTAGGGCTTGACTTGCTGCCAAAGTATAAACATACTGTACCCCTGCTTCAGTAAAGTATAACTGAATAACTGAGTAACATTTGGATAACACATGTTTTAAACTATTTGGAACTCTGAGATTTCATTTCTGCATGTATCAATAGATTAATGTTTTCTGGTTTAATTACAGGATCCCTCAAAAAGAATGTTACTATGACAGTCAGAGTACTCGGAGTGGTGCACGATGGAAGCGCACCATATGTTAAAAATCAAGTTCACAATCGGACGAGATTACTCAGTTGTGCACAAGTATGTACTTAAGCAAAACTCTGATGCTGGTTAAGTTCTTTAAATCTATTTGTGTGCAGGTTGCTTTACATTGCAAATAAGAATGTATCTCCTAAACACATCTCGAGAACGAGTGTAGGATATGGTTTTATTTATAATGGCAACTTAGTAATGCTGACCACTATCCACCATCCCCCAGTGCCTACCTATCCACCATTTTTCTGTTTACTTCTATGACTTCTATCTCTTACCCATTCAAGACCTCTCTTTCTTGTTAGAGTTGCTCTTTGTCAGCAAAGCAGTGTGTCCTGGTCATTCACCTAAACAGGTTTAGCAGTACTGAAGAAAGAGATATTGTAGTAGAAGATTGGATATGGGTTTCCAGAGGAGAAAAAAATTCTCCTCCAACACCTCCCAGAGTCTGGTCGAAATCAACTGGCAATTGTGTTCTTTTGCCACCTATGAAGGAATGTTTAAGGTTTGAAGATTGTAATATAATTTTCACTGAAGTTTTTAATCTTAGAGACATCCAAAACAGCTTCTCCAGATGCCAGTCCTTTAGAAAGGACATAGCTGAAGTTTTTTATGATAAGCAGATAAGAAAATCAAGTGTTTTCTTTATATATATATATGTGTGTATGTATGTATGCACATATATGTGAAATTTGCAGAAATGAGTTAACAGTGTTCCATTAGGTGTAATTACCCACAGCCAAGAGAGCATTATGCTTGGGTTTTCTCTTTTCCTCCTGTTAACTTTTAAAAATGAGATGGTACAGGATAGTCCCATCTCACAATCTGATGACCTAGAGCTTGACGTGACAGTGATTCAGATCTGTCCTGGTGCTGCAAGGAGGTGCTTTCACTAGCTTAAGTGAAAAGCCAGCCTTGTTTATTGTTCAACCGTTGACTTTATCACTGACTTTATCAGTCTCTTCTGTTTTGTCTGATATCTTTCAAGAAATTCTTGATTGGACTGATTGAGATCGGTGAGACATATAATAAATATCATCAATATTCAACCATTAGAAACAATCTCTCTGAGCTATGCTAGCAGTGCATTCCTTGGAATAATTTGAAGATTTTTACATACTATTCTCTACTGTATGTGTTCACAGAAGTGCAGTGAAATCATTGTTGCTCACCTTGGCTACCTGAACTACACTCAGTACAACATATTTGTTAGCTTTGGAGATCTAAACAAGTTAACATATACCATCCAGAATATTACTTTCACAGTAAGTATCAAGTTTTATACAAGTAAAAGAATTCTCTTTATTGCTGTAGAAGTGTGCTTTAACTGTAACAAAAAAGTGTCTGATTTTTGAGATAAATATAAAAATGCATCATAATTAATTTTTCTGTCACTACTAATGTCAGAATTATTACAGCACTTACTGTTGATAAGGGTCTAGACCAATTTTTTCACCTCTGTAGGAGGGCAAGATTTTTCTCTTAGAACTGCTGATGCTGTTTTCTGTAACAGACATTTAGTTTTAATTCCTGGCACACATTTTTAACAATAGGCAAGCTAGACTAGAACATCCAGTTTTCTGCATTTGCGTACAGAGATGTTGCCTCTCTGAAGCATGGTATCTTTTTCAGCCTTTCCAGGAGATGTATCTGAATTAAGAAAATTTTCTACACTTCACAAAAGCGTGAGCTAGAAAAATGAAACAATCTCAAAGAAAAATTAATTTTGTTCTTTTTTTAACTGTGCTTATGAGGATGAAAAAAACTTTTCAGCTAAAATAAACACGCTGCTAAAATAATTCACTAAAATAATCCCTGGTGAAATAACTATTTCAGTACATAGTGCTGAAAACTGCTTATAAAACACATCATCAGCCTGTATTTGTTGGCTCCTGAAAGAAATTTAGAAACATTTGCATTGGCAGAAAATGGAACTAAATTAAGTTTATAATGCAGGTTACTATGGTATATTCTGTCTGTATATACAATTCAGTATGTCAGAGCAGGTAGCAAGCAAAAGTCTTACTATAAAGCAAAAATGTTTTTTATATACTAAATTAACTTTTTGAATACTAGTCTTTTTAATATTCAGCTGCATAAAGCACATCATTAAAAATAAGCTCTAATGGGAAAAAAACCTAAGCTTACAAACCCTATTTTTAGTCCCAGATTTCAAACAGGCCAAAGTGTTGGAGCATTTATAATTGTACAGTTTATTATCTTGCTTTGCAGACTGCCTTTAAGGCAGACCTGTGTGCATCCCCAGAAAACCCAAACCCCCACTTTTCCGCAGCAGTTGATATTATCAAATTTATTTCATTATTATGATTGTTTATGGTGGTTTCAGTTGAAGTCATGGATTGCATTTTGTATAATAGGATTCTCTACGTAAAATTTTCATTCTACATTTACAGTTTAAAAAAACAAGACAGAGGTTGACAGATTTAATACATTGAAAGGTAAAGCTTCTTGTTCAGATGAGCAGAGCATGTGTTGTATCAGGGAGTTTACATTTCAGAAGTGGCTTCAAAACAGGAACCTGCCAGGTATGAGATAAATTGTTGCCAGAGCAGTTCATGCAAACTGACATGTCATAATTAATATTTGTGCCCTTATAGTAATTAGAGGAGAAAAAGTAGCTTTTCCCCCTAACCTATGAAAAGATTTCTGTGTTTCTAGTAAGCTTATTTATTCCTCCCTTACTTGATTTTCTTTTTTTCCACTTCTGAGACAAGTGAGTAAGCTTTAAGCCCTTATGGAAAGCACCCCTATACCTTTACAGTCTCTTCATAATCAATTTATGCCACTGACTTTGGTAATAACGAAGAACATACTAGGTTTAGTCATTTATTGGTATTCAAACTTTGAATGGAAGTGCAGTTGAAATCGATGAGGAATCAATGAGGAAAATACCTTTTTAGTCCTGAGAAGTGCTTTAAGGTATGAGAGCAGTGAGTATGTTAGAGAGTGGTAGGATAAAAGAGAAGCAAGGCTGTTGGGCTGCTCTGCGTATCTCTTCATCAGATAGTCCCGTGGGTACAAATTTATCTTTGCCTTTCCATGGTTACATGGTGGAATTTGGCTATACCTTTAAATTTTGAAAAGCCCGAGAACTTTCAAGTATCTGCATAAGACACTAATTATCAATGTCACATGTACTCCATAAAAACATTGTTCATTGGGCTCTTTTATTTTCTTGTAGTGGAAGACCTACAATCCAGCTTTTTCACAAGTGGAAATATGGTTCCGATTTGTCTTTGTAGTTTTTACTTTTATGGTCACGGTAAGATTTTGTTCAAGTTTTTCTGGAGTATATTATGTATGTAGCTGATAACACTGCTCTGTCATGCTGTGTAACCCTAGGCAGCTGAGCTGACATATCACCAAATAGGTGTACAAAATGTTTGTGAACTACTTATGTAGTTGCTGCTTTTATGTTTTCACAAGTGGTATTGAAGGGACATTAAGAAAATCGGATAAAGGGGAAAACTTGCTTTTCTCAGCTCTGATTTTGGATTAAAAGAAAAAAAATTTTGCTTAAACAAAGGAAATTGTGATTAGATGCTAGAAAAAATAATTTTTTGCAGTGCAGGTAGGCTCAGACTTTGGAATAGGATGGCCAGAGTGTGGGCTGTTTGTCTTTGAGAATGAGCAAAACTCAATTGAATATGACCTTGATCTAACTTTAAAGTTATCACTGCCTTGAATGTGAGAATGAGTCAGATGACCTCCTGAGGATCCTTACAACCTAAATTATGCTATGATTTAGATTATCTCTTCTTTCCAACCTGGTTTGGTCTCTGGAAAAGAACTGATTGGGGAAAAAAAAAACCAACATAAAATCTACAATGCTGAATTTTCAAAGTAGGTCACCAAAGTACTGCACACTTGCGTAACATGTTTGTCACATAGAAGGTGTCACTCGGGTAACTGTGAATATACAATGCAAGCTGTTTTTTTAATAAGTGAGTTTAAGTAGAAGTTGTTAATAGTGTGTGACCAGTAATGAGACAACGTTTTGTGGGATTTTTTTCACACATTGTTGATTTTTGACAGTACAAACTGGATTACTTCTCAGTTTCCTTGAGAAATTAAATAATTTACATTGGGGTCAGCCAGCAAACTTGAAGCTGAAGTAGAACCTAAGAGAACTGGCTTCTGTTTACGGTGTTCTCAATGGAAAAGACCTCATGAAGTAGCCTTTGCAATGTGCTCTTAACTCTGGTTAACTCATTAAGACTTTATTCCTTCCTTACCAGTTGTTGTTGTTTTATAGTGTCTGTTTGCACATTCACTGCGGAAATTCTCCATGAGAGACTGGGGTATTGAACAGAAATGGATGTCCATCCTACTTCCTCTCTTGCTACTTTACAATGGTACTTGTATGCTGAAGTTTTTAGAAAAGATCCTTNTATAAGCAGCAGTTTATGAGGCTTCAGAAAACTGAATAAAAAACCCAAACAACCCTTTTCAAATGTAGCAAATTGAACGGTATAATGAGTAGGTGGATTTCATTCTTTTCAGTCACATGAACATGAGTTATTTGGTTTAAATCTCTGATAGGAAGAGGTGCCTACTATACTGAACCTTTTAATTTCTGTTTGTCTGCTAAGTCTTACTTCATTTTTGAGATATTCACACTGTAGTTAAAAATGGAGGCTACTTTTAGTCCAGTAAAACACAAAATTCTAGCACTTTTTAGCAGTACCAAAAGAATATTTGCATTTTAATCATTGTATGATAATTTTTTTAGGATATCACCATTAGCAGTGGTTTAGTAGAAACTCTAATAAAAACTGAAATATTTTAGAAATGTTGGCAAGCATTTGAGATTATTTCTACAGCACAGAAGATTGCTGCTTTGTTAAAGTCCTTGTTAATTCCTTTAAGATAAAGCAAACTTCAATTTCATTTCCTGGTGCAGTTTAAAAAATCTACTGGTTTTTGTTCCTCTGAAGATATATTCTGCTTTACTCTTCATAATTAAGGTTTTTTTTCCCCTCTGCTTAACTTTTTTCTTATTTGGTTACAGATCCATTTTTCCCTCTTTCTTTTCTGGTGAACAGCTGGTTTCCTGGAATGCTGGATGATCTATTCCAGTCACTGTTTCTTTGTGCATTGTTGTTGTTCTGGCTTTGTGTCTACCATGGTATAAGAGTACAGGTAAGGGTGCAACAGTATCTGCTACTAACTGAGAAGACAGTACTTGTTTTTTTCCAGTTTTCTCAAGGTGACAAAAATAAACCCAGTTTTTATTAAAAAGAGGCATTTGTTTTATTCATAAAGTACAATGTGACATATGAAACTTAGGAGTTAAAATGATTTATGGTGAAACAAATTATCTTGAGTCTACCAAGCCTAAATGAGATAGATGGGACAGTTTTCAGAATTATGATGCCATTATGCTTTGTTCTTGCTTTAATGGCTTTGTTGTTGTATGTGGTAGGTGATTGTTTTCTAAACTAGTTTAAAATACTGCTTAAGAGAATACAAATTCTGGAGCATATTCCTGTATTTGCATTATCAGTGAAATATGTGAGGCCTTATAAATAGGATGTTACTGCATC
>VXAU01000433.1:1664091-1739719 GCA_013399695.1 Formicarius rufipectus | reverse complement strand
TTACAGTTTTTTTGTCTTCTCTAATCACCTGTGCAGGACAAAAATACAGAAGATAAGTCTCTTAATATAGTTCATATTGAGGAAAACAAATATGATGGTTATTTTATTCTGTCAAGAATGAATAAAATTTCCAGTGTGGTTCACTCTATCACCACCCTATTGTTTTCTCTACAGGGGGAAAGGAAGTGCTTAACTTTCTATCTGCCCAAATTCTTTATTGTTGGACTACTGTGGCTGGCCTCTGTTACACTGGGAATATGGCAAACGTAAGTAATTTAAAGTTTATTGCAGAAGTATGAATTGAAGGTGTTCCAGAATGAGAAGATTGATTCTAACTAGTGCTAGAGATACGCATCTTCTAAAAAAGAAGTGTGGGGGTAAGACATTATTATAATTTAAATCCTCCATGTTTATTCCAAATTAGATTTGGGATGGGGAATGTTATGTACAGTAAATTGCCATGACTCCATTGGAATTAATGGCATTGCACCAACTTATATGGCAAAACCCTTTAGTTGTAAACTCTATATAGTAACTTCAAGCCTTTTCTTTTGAGTGGGTTTCTTTTTCAGTACATCTTTTTGACCTTGTCTGGAATAGTGCATGTACCACTTTTTAATTTTGAATCTTTTCCAGCATTAATGAAGTACATGATCCTACATATCAATACAGGGTTGACACAGGTAATTTCCAGGTAAGTAAAAAATGTTTTCTTGCTATTAAATACACAGAGATGGGGTTTGTTCTTCTATAAAAATCCATAACAGTTTAGAAAATAGAAAATATTGGTCAGATGGTCTTACTCTGACTAGAGTATTTTTAATTTTACTTTAGATAAACGCACAGACCATACTGAGCTCCATCCCAATGAGAAGAGTAATTTGTCCTGCAAATCCGGAAACTCAACACCACAAGTTTAGTTAGAGACTCATGGCTGTTGAGATGGAAAGAAAAATTTTAAAGCCTCCTACTAAGTCAGTTTGTAAATATTCCCTCTTGCCAAGATCCTCTGTCCTAGTAAATTTGAGTCTTTCTTGTTGTAAAGGAAGATCTGATGTACATGTATCCTTGCATTGTTTCAGGAGCTGTGTTTTTTAGAAAATCATGCTGATTCAGCTCAGTGTGACTTTGGTGGAAAATGCTGATTTCTGTTAAACATCCTTTCTTTACATTCCCAAAATCCATCCTGGATGTATCACCATCCTCATTTCATGAGCCTACTTTTCCTGCATAAATGGACTGATCTATGCTGAGCTTTGGGGAATAGTTATTTTTACTGGGGGAAGAAGGAATAGACCAAATCTCATTAAATACTAAAACCTAACACTTTTCTTACAGGGAATGAAAATCTTCTTCCTTGTGGTGGCAACCACATACATTCTCTACCTTTTGTTCCTGATAGTGAGGGCATGCTCAGAACTTCGAAACATGCCTTACGTTGGTAAGGAATATTTCTTTTGATTCTTCCCCAAACAGGCTTGCTTCTCCTAGATGTAGGTGCAAATTCACTAATAACTTTTCTCATTCTTTTTCAGATCTCAGGTTAAAATTCTTGACTGCATTAACCTTTGTAGTGCTTGTCATTAGGTAAGGCTTTTCAACGTACATTTCTCAGTACTGTAACTTTTTATAACTTTTTTTTCAGGGCTTTGAGTAAATTCTGTTGGTAATAATGTTGTCAATGAAATTAAAGAATGTCTTTGACGTGGCTGTTACGACAAGCATTTCTGAATTTTTTAACCCTTCTTGAGGCTTTTTGCTCTAACTAAATTATTTCTATTACCATGGCAATGCACTGCAAGATTTAAAGGTTCACTTAATAGAGATGTTTTCTCTACTGCTGAGTGGTCTGCAAGTGTAGTGTTCCCTTCTTCTGGAGCTTTATAAGCTTCACTTAGTCAAAGCAGAAGTTTACAGTTAGTTTCTTATATTATTGTTAATACCTGTCTCCCCCACTCTAAGCTGTTATTTCAAATTACTGTTAGATTGTACATAGTGGATGAAATCTGAGGAGTTTTTCCCCTTTACTCAGCTGACTGCTGACTTTTAATCACAAAAGTCATTCTTAATTTTAAACTATGAAAGCAAATGTATTTTAAAATAAACGGTCAGCATATTAGCATAACTATTTTCTTATATACTCTTCTATCAACATACTATTTCAGTTTTGTGGTTTAAAGACAGAGTGCACCTATATGCTTTACTTTTTTTTCCCCCACAGCATTGTTATACTCTACCTACGCTTTGGAGCACAAGTTCTACAGGACAACTTTGTTGCTGAGCTGTCTACTCATTATCAGAATTATATCCTTGTGTTGTGATATTGCTCAAGTAGGAATGTTAATCTGTTTTCATGCAGAAGGTACTTAAAGATGATATACCTGAGACTAAGACCTTTGAGTTTTAGGTGGAGTTTTGCAGCTCAGTCTGTTTTGTTCAAGGTTACATGTCAGCATTTTGTAATGGCTCTTTGTAAAGATTACGAGCCAGACAGTCTAATTTGTTCACATTACTTAAATCACAACTGCTTTTTATATTCTTCAAAAGGAATGAAGGCTTAGGTATGCATGCCTAGTGCATATCTAAGTAATTTTAATTAGATATTATAACAAATTTGGCTATATTTGTTGCCACAGTTTTTTTCTGTATACCTCTAAGTTGCCATGGCATGGGGCATGCTAAAATATGAGAAATTAATAGTTTAGAAGTCCCTGTTTGTCTATGTATGGTGCAGGTCATAGAAGAGAATTTAAGTGACAGGAGAGAGACTATTTCTGATGTCTGTGGACAACAGGATTATAGCCTGTGTTCACAGATCTGAACCATGAGATCCTAGGTCATTGTACTTTCTGAAAGTGCCAGCGTGACTGCAGCTGTTCTGGTTACTGATAAGCTTAGATACATGTTTGAAGTAGTAGAAAACAATGTGTAAAGTCTTTAGCATTTTCCTAAAAGGATGGCAAGAAACCATCTTCAAAGTTCTAGCTACAGATAGTCTTTCCTCCTTCCTTCTTAATTACTGTGCCAAGGAAGAACAAAACCCACCTGAACACACTCCCTTACTCAGCTTTCTTTTAGCACTGAAGCCAGAACCATTTGACTGACCATGCACTCCACTGCTCAAGAGTAGACCCATACCTCTGCTAATTGTACATGTGTTAAAGTTTTGTTTTCAATGGGAGCTTTACCTTGAAATAGCTTGAGTATGTTAGTTGTCATTGAATTTAAAACATGTGGTTTTGTTTAGCCATTCATGCTCTCAAACTTCAGTAAACATTCTTTTCATTGAAACAACTTCTGTATGGATTTGATCTTGTTTTCAAAGTTAGGAAGTGTGGAGCTATGTTGGGCAATATCCTTGACACTTACTACCAGCAGAATTCTTATCATTTTATGGTTTATTGAACTTCTATCTCTACACATTAGCCTTCGTATATTCCCCTTCGAAGAATGCACTGTATGGTAAGTGTAAGCTGTTGTCTGACAAACTTGGATGACAGGAGCTGCCATATTAGCAGATACTGTGCAATGTCTTTATATTTTGGTTGTCTCATTACTGTAGCAATTTGCATTGAGTTAATATAAGCAGAAGCTGCACTGTTTGTGAGCAAATTAGTATTGGGAATGTGAAGGAACACATAAAATATAATAACTGGTGAGCTAGGCTTTAACTCTTACGCACTTAGATCAAGCTTATAGTTAGTATGATGTTTGTATGTAATGCAACAGCTTTTGAACTGACTCATAGACAGTCCTGAAAGAACAACCTTACGTCACTTGTACTTTGTTCTAACAAAAGTTAATATATTGGTATGCTGGCAGACCAGACTCTGAAATCAGTAACATGCTGTTGGAAAAGCAGGAGTGAAGCTGATCTCTAATATGGGAGGAATCATGGAGAACGTACTGTGAGGAGGGATGCACAAGGCCCATGTAAAAGGACATAAAGGATCAGTGGCACTTCTGCTTTTGCATTCCTATGTAGAAGATACACTAACTTATGTGATGATTTTAAAGCATGATTTTCTTTCCCTCCTCTTACAGATAAAGATCTTTAAAATAAATATTTGTACTGAGTATTCTCTACTTTAAGCATTGAGTTCAAGATACAGAACCATAGAAGGGCCCAGGCTGGAAGGAACCTGGAAAGATCATGTGGTCCAGCCTTTCATGGGAAAGGAAACCTGGATGAGATTATCTAACAGCCTGTTCAATCATATCTTGCTTGCTGAGAGCATGCAGGGGGAAGGCACTAAATAGTGTAGCTGGTCCTTTCTCTAAAAATTTGGAGTTGAGATAGACAGAACTGTTACAGAAAATGCTATTTTTTCCATTAAGAATGGAAAAAGAACTGGCTGGATGAGGATAAGTGTGAGAACTTTCTGTTGGGTTGCAAGAAATATTTGTTTGTAGATGGCAAAAAGTAGAAGGCTTCCAGGAAAAAGATATTACAGCAAATTGTTAAATTGAATTTTACTTGCATATAACTATGAACTGCAGCTAAGCAGCAGAGATTATGCAAGAAATGAAGGCCTAAAAGCAAGGCAGAGGGCATTGCCATACCCAGTGGGAAAGCACGTGTTTCTTTTCATCTCACCATAAAGGTGCAAGTCCTTCCTTCATCTCTTACAAGGATGAAAAGTAACTGGATAATCACTGACTTACAGTCAAGGGATTTCAACTTCTCAATATTTGTAGCTTTGAAATAATCAAGAAGTCTGGGCTTTTTAAATACATACAAACCTTTGATTAAGAATAATGAACTCTGAATTAATATATATGCAAGTTGAAATAATACGACATAGGAAGCGGCACAAGGGAGGAAATCAACTTACACAGCATGGAGAATATCTGTCTACAAATGAGATAATTATGTCATCTCCTTCACTCTTAATACCATGATGATGTGGCTGAAGGGTGGAGAATGTAAAGGAAAGAATTCCTGTTTGGATATAGTTTTGTTGAATTGTAATTGTGAGTGCCTTGGAAGTTGTCACATCTGTTGCTACAATGCTGTGTCAAAACTATAGTCACATTTCTACATTTAAAACACTAACCTTTATTTGTATTTTTCAGAATCACAGTTGAAAGACAATCCCGCTTTTTCTATGCTGAATGATTCAGATGATGATGTGATTTATGGGTAAGGTTATAAAATACTAAGGCAGTTACTTCTGATGTGTTATTATTTTTGTACTGTTCTTTTCCATATTCATTAAATAAGTGAATGGTTTGTTAGTGAAAGTATTCTGCCTAAAGAACAGAAATACAACCTTTTTCTGAAGCAGAAATGCAGTGAGAATGCATGTTTTTGTTTCTTTGATTTCTAAAAGGGATTGTCATGGCACTGATACAAACAGGTAAGAAAGTATTATGATGCTGGTAGGTCATGGAGTGAAGGCAGCAAGAGCTGTGAAAGGAAAGGGCTTCCTTTTTACACTGGGAAGAATAACAGGAGTTAGCAAGGAGGCCTGTCATATGTAAATGCTTCAGGGAAGCAGAATGGTGCTTCTAAAGTGTCCAACACTTTCTGAATTAAGATTGACCAAATCTAGCAATACTTCCTTGACTTGTGTGTTTATGTAATATGAGAATTATAGTAGCATTTGAAGTCCATCCCAGTCAGGTGTCTCTGTGCTAGACACTGAAACACAGTTGTTGTCTGCGCTTGATTTTTCACCTCTCACCAAAGACATTGAGATGGCTGGAACTATGGATGGGACCAATGCTGCACTAACCTGAAGTTCATCCTAGGCTTACTATATTCATTGCCTGGGATAACTTGCCTTTGGTTAGTTAGATGAATAGTGTTAGTGCCAGCTTGCTTCTACATAAATCCATGTGAAAATTGGCTTGTAGTTACAGGAATCATTTTTATTATGCATTGTCCTCTGGAGAAAATTCATGTATGTTATTCATATCTCCCACAAGGAAGAAAAACAGATACCAGCTTCTTACTCAAGTAACAGTTTGATGCCTCAATGTAGTTTAAAACTTTCCTGTTTATTTTCAACTTCCTATCTGAACACCATAATTAGATGTTTCAACAAGTATCTGTTTCACAGGAGTGACTATGAAGAAATGCCACTACAGAACGGCCAAGCTATTAGAGCCAAGTATAAAGAGGAATCGGACAGTGATTGATTGATTTTGAAGTAGACAGATTTATTCAGCTGGAATTAAGCCAATGTTGAAGTTTTCCTTGATGGACATCTTCCTTGGCTTCCTTACAGTCCAC
The DNA here is from genome assembly GCA_013399695.1 of Formicarius rufipectus. NCBI lineage: Eukaryota > Metazoa > Chordata > Aves > Passeriformes > Formicariidae > Formicarius > Formicarius rufipectus. Next base: position 1,733,481 of record VXAU01000433.1, on the reverse strand, counting down.
TGTTGTCTGAACACTAACTCCCAGGAAGGACATCCTGCTTCTGTTTCTGTTTACAAAGTTAAAACTGAGCAAAATGCTTGAAATGGTCGTAATGAAAATTTAAGAAACCAAAATTTTTACATGTCTTATAAAATGCCTGATAGCAGGATGTCTGTGGACTAAAATCTTTGTCTATTCCATTTCAAAGTCTCAAGGATTATATACAGAGTTGCAAATTGCTTTCTTGCTGCTTGGTTTTGGGTTTGTTTGTTGGGATTTTTTTTTATGATGATGTACAGCATATTGTCGTTCATCTGTTGTATTTGCATTAGCAGCTTCGTATATTGTCCACTGCTGTATGAAGTGCCTCATTTCCCTTCAAACTTTCTATCTTAGTCTCTCGAGCTAGAGGCAGGGAATGAATTGGTTTGGTTTTTTTCATTAATACAAGAAAACACAAGCTTTCTATTCTTCCTTTGAATAAGTGATACAGACTTAAGACCATTTTTTAATAAGTTTACTGGATTTGTAAGATACTTGCAAATAGTCAAGTTCCAGTGAGTCAAAATAGTCTCAGTGCTGCAAAATGATATGTATAATACATGTTTCATGACATCCTTTACTGGCCCAACAGAAGTGTCTGTATTGGGTTTTGTTAAAACAGCCCTTTCAAATGGAAATACTTTGGCTACAGCAAATTCTAGAAGGAAGCCAGTACTCTTCACACTGGTGAAGAGTATGCTGGAGAAGATAGTTACAGGTATGAGTTTCATAGGGAATTACAATTTCAGATTTCCAAACATTTCACTTTTAGAGGTTTTTTTCCTACATCAGAGTTTTTCCTTAACTTGTATCAGTAGATAGTTGAACATTGTCCTAGGAACAATTGGACAGTTGTCCTAGGAACAGTTCTGGTTGCTCATGTATTGAATGTGCATGAGAGTTAGCTTGTGAGCATGTTCTGTGCATAGTTCAGCTGCTTTGTCATACCACAGTCACCACCTGTACTGATGGGAACTTCTACCAGCAAATTTTGTGATTATCTGTATTCCAGTCTGTGCTGGAACAAAGTTATATGGGAATTAAGTATTCCTTGTACAATGCTGTTGCTTCTCTGTTTAGATGTTGGTTTTCTTCTACACCACTGTTCAGTTATTTATTTAAGTGGATCCTGTTTGCTTATAACTACTTCTGTTTTCAGATACTTGGCCTTTATAAAAGTATCTCTTTTTCTCATTGATTTGTAATTGAGATTTACTCTTGTAAAATTTCTCTGCCCTGCTGCTGCAGAAGACTCTCCAAAGCACTGTTCATGTATTAGAATATGGTGCTGGGTTGCACTAGGGCATTGTGCTCATTGTTGAAGTAATTTAAGCAGCATAGTGCAATGAAATCCTGCTAGACTTGCTTAATTGTATTGGGGAAAGAACAGATTTGTTCTGCTTTGATGCAACAACTGCTCTAGACCGTTCCCATTGCAATAGCCTTCAGGTTCAGGATTGCGAAGGGGAAATTTCACAGGGCAGCAATTCACTTAGAGGGGACCAAAGGAACTGCTTCATGTAGTTGCACCCTTATTATCACAGTTCAGGTGAAATCAGTGATCTGCTAGAGACGTGTAGTGAGATGTGTGTGTGAGAGAGAAAACTTTCTACAATCATGTAGAGCTGTGAAATGTTTTGACAGTGTCTGAAATTTCAAACTTCAAGGGATCATTTATTTCTTAGAAGCCAAAGCACTGTTGTATGGCAAAAGCGAGGGAACTGCTGGGGAGGAAGAGAAGGTTTTTCCCTTAAATTTGTTAATTGATGTCTCTTGAGAAGAATGTAGAAGGAAAGCATTAAAGAAGTATTTCAGGTTAGTACTGGTTTTTTTCCCAGTGAACTATAGTAAGCTGTACCTTCAGTGCTTCCTTTTAGATTTTTTTTTAACATGTAGGGGGGATGCATTCTATCCTAAAATTGGAGAGCCCATTCTCATTTTTACTGCTCCTGAGATGACTCTCCTTAGGCTTACAGCTATTTAAATTTGTAGTCAGACTTGGGAGCCAACTTGGCTTGTTTGCTACCCCAAATCCTTTTGAGTTCCATTGGAGTAACACTGGGTACAGGAAGTAAGTCTTCAAAAACTGGTATTTACATGATATATATATATATTCAGATATTTTTTGTTCTGATATTATTTAATTCTCCTAAATTGTTCTGAAGTGAGAAAATTTGACCAATGTGCAATGTACACTTATGTTTCTTACCACAGTCTGAACTGGTTGTTAGAGTTAACTCTGAAATAGTGTCATGCTTTAGGGTTTCATTAACTGAAGAATGTATTTATAATCTAACTTTGAGATTACTGTTTTCTAAGCTGTTCTCAGCCCATGTCTCTTGCTGTATTGTTTGCATTAACTTTACTACATCACTACATTCAAAGTGGCAATAGGAAAGCTAAGAATGAGAATTTGTGCTTCAAGTATCTCACTGTGAAAATAGTGAGAAAACAGTTTCCTAGTTAATTTTTAGAGATTATATTTAAACAATGTTTGCCATGCAAAACAGCTTTATATTTTGGACGTGCTAGAGTGTTACACTAAGCTTGGTTGAAACACCGTCACATCAAATTCAATTTACAGTAAGGTGACAAAAGCAGTGAAAAAGATGAGGAACTAGTTCTGGTAACAAGAAATCTTAATTTGACTCCTCTTATTCCCATGATTGGAAAGCAAAGGCAGTATTTGAAGAATGTTACAATGTGGATTGTAAACAGCTTGGAAATAGGTGGCATAAATTCTCCTCTGAGTAAAGTATTTTAACCAAAGGGTGAAAAAGAAGAAATCTGGGTAAGAAACTAGCTGGGCTTTCCTTTAATTTCTGCTAAAGTAATTATCTCCATCAGTAGCGGAACTGTAAAAAATGAGAAAAGTGCACAAAAAGGCCCCACACCATACAGTGATCCTGCTGTAAAAAGAGGCTATCTATTAAATAACTGCAAGATTTTCACCTACACAATGTTCACAAGGGATGTGTACGAAATCAAGTGTGAACCATTCATAGCAACTATTTTCTGTACTATTTGCTTTAAAAATACAGTTGGTCTTAGAATTGGTTGGAAACTTTCTTAGAAGTGGCAAAGTAGAGGAAGCCTGACTTAACACCAGTGAGAACAGCTAGGGTGTAGAACCTGCAGCATCAGTACTGGGGAGAATGGTTCCAGCTAGGAAAGGCTTAATCTATTGTCTTTCTCTGAGCCAATGACAATTTTTTATCCATAGTCACCTAATTTCCCTATCCACTTCCTTTTGCTTATGCCAGTAATAACCTTTGCATTACTGTAAAACTTTTTAGAAGTTTGTAAATATGTAAAATGAAAATATGGAAAAATTGTGTACCAAAATGGTATTAAAAAAAGTGTAAGATAAATGCTGTTTAATGAGAAGCTGTAATTAAATGCTGCTTTGAGAAAGTGTGCATGAGGACCTGTGTTAAGTATTCTGTGTATCCAGAAGTTGTGCTTGTAACAGCAAATACCATTTATGTTGTAAAACTTAATGCTAATATGGATTATGAAGGAAAACTATTTTACTTCAGCTGAGTTTCTTGGAAGACTTCATGTGCATAATCATTGTTAAATATGTTCATAATAAAGTTTTATACCTTTATATTGTATCTTGGTTTTATTTTCCTTCTAGTGAATTTTACTTTCCTTATGAACTGTACCATTTTCATGACTTACATGTATTTTCAGTTTATATATATTTTCTTATGCATATATAAACTTGGTTAATTGCATAAGGATGGGATCCAAGAGGCTATGTCAGCACAGACATTGTGTTGTTTCTTGGGGTTTTTTTCCTTGCCCTGCCTGAACTTGAAGGTGGAAGGACAGGTTGCTATTTTTTCTAAATACGTTAGCCAGTTTACGAAGGGAACCTGGCATTCTCCAATGGCTTCACAGTGGCTTTGCAAAGCCTGCTGTGCTCATGCTGGCAGTGAGAATTCCCCTAGTGAATGCTGGTGCCAGTGATTAAAAGGTTAGAGATGGTGAAGATGCCGATGTCATTCGTCAACTTTGTATAGCTCTTTATCTTCCCCCAGTCTGCTCCTACCTGGTAAGACTGCAAAAGTGATCAGCACATCACTCACTGTTTTGGGTGATGCCATTCCTTACATACTGAAATTTGTGCGCTGAATAAAATGACCACAGACTTCCCTGCAACTTTGTCCTGCTTTTGTATCAGATGTGGAGGAGGTGCTCATTTACCAGCAACAGTTAATCCTGAAGCGATTTCTTCAGTGGTGGAAGACAGGTCCTACTCATCTGTGGCAGTGACAGTAAATAGCTTCCCCCTTCTTCCTCCTCCCCTTCCGATCAAGGCTGCCATGTCCCCAGTTTCCATAGCTGTAGTAATATGAAGAGCCATGGCAGTAAATGAGAGACAGGAGAGACTGCTTTTCTACGTACCCTCCTTAACATTCCCATCCACAGTTAGTGCTAATTTTTTTAAGGCCAATTAATTACCTAGAGCAAGGACTCTTCAAGGCCTTTACCCAAATTGTTTACTTTGGCTGGCCAGCAGTCTGAAAAAAGTGATTCAAACGAAGGTGTCTGAAGATATTTCAAAGCTTAAAATCAATTACTGCAGAATACCAAAGCTGTAAAAAACAATGACTACAATGTTAGAGAAAAGCCCTATCTTAATTCATGGGATACACAAACACCCAAGAAACCCGACCCTCTAGACCTCTTTCTGTAGTCCTAAAACTTACACTGGAAGTACTTGGTTATTGCTCACATTTAAACAATCTATAAAACTCTACCTTTCTGTAGCACAACTTCTGTTTTAATGCAACAGGGATTTTTCCTCCCATACAGCCTTTACACTGAAAACCATCTCAAATGTTTCTTTTGGTGTAGCTCAGCATGGGCATGAATCACCAAACAGCAAAAAAAAATCGAGGTATTTGCTATTACTAACATGAACAAATGACAAGGAATGTTTGAATGGCTTGACCAAGAAGCAAATACTGACTCAAAGTGCACGAAACTGTATCTTTTAAATGTAAATAAACAGTTGAGAAGGTACTGCACTACCAGCATGATTCTGGCATGCTTGATGGAAAGGAGATAAAGTATCTAAGCATCCAGATGAAAAATTTCCTTACAAATTCAGAGAGCAAAGATACCATCTTCTTATAACAAGTTTCTCTCTCAGTGACTATTTTAGGCACTTCATTTAATCTCTCATTTTAATATTTTCTTTTACAGGTATTATTTCTGACACTGAATACTTAGCATTCTGTTTCTAGTCAAACCCATGCTTAAGTGTTCTCTGCTATGGAAATGTATATATTCCTCAGGCTCAGGCATATACACTGTTTATCCCTGTAGCACTCCCTATGACATACATAATAATGAAGGGGGCATGTCATGAAGGAGATGTGTTTACAGAGATGTTTTGAAACTGGTATGTTAGCAGAAATATCCTCCCCTGTAATTTCAGGTTTCAGTATTATGTCTTTACGGATTATCAAAACGTACTATTGTACCAACAGTCATCTCACTCTAAACAGCTTTAGCTGAGACCCAGAGTTTTAAAACATTAGAAACAGCTTCCTAAGCAGAAGCAAATCCAGGTTGCTCAAACTGACTGTCGCTCAGCAATACTCTCCCACACATGCTTTGTAATTCTTTCACCTTCGCTAGCAGTGAGCTACTACTTAGAGAAGCAGCATAGCAGTTCACAGAGGTTTCCTGAAATTCATAGTGTGCTCCCATTTTTATTTAATTAGCTGAGAAAATCTTATCCAAGCCTAAGCTGAAAACTGGTTTTACTTGTTATTTCCCTGCAACTTTACTCTAGAAGGCAGGAGACTTATTCACGTCACATGTTATTTAATCACATCATCTCAAGGCACTCTTTTCCCCTTTCAGAAAAGATCACGTTTCACCAAACATCAGACCTCATCACACTCACTATCAGCAAAATCAACACTGAGAGTAGCAAGTAAGTTCAAGACCAACTTGACACATGTCACTGGCTGCAGAAGTGAACCAAGTATAGCTTGCTGAGCACTTCTAGAATGTGAAAAATTTGTTATCTGTCTTTGTTCAGTGAAGATAGTTATTTCTATTATAGTTCCATGCCCTAAATACCATACAATCAGATTAAACAGGTCCCAAAAATGCAGTCGAGTTACTTTCTGGTAAACATAACCTAATTTTCTTGCAACTTTGTAGTGACTATGGCAAAATTATGAAAGTGCTTTGCATTCTTGTATGTACCTCAATTACCCTGAAGAGAATTAAAAGAACTGGAACTTTTTTTTCAAAACAAAAGAGTTAAGTTTCAATGAATCACAGCAATGGTTATGAATTTCAATAATTTAATGCTAACCAAAAGTACAAAGTGTGAAAGTCAGTGTTTCATTTATATTGGTCTTAAAAAAGAAATCTAGGAAAAGTGTTTACAATGCAGCAGATTTCAGTATTAGCACCTTGAAGAGAAGTATTGGAGTGATAAGAAAGTATAGAAACACTGGTACAATACTAGGTACAAACATAAACCATGTAACATGTTCTCATATTTCTATATTTGAAGAAAAGTTACTTATAAAATACATTAAAAACAAGTTCTTCAGGTATTCACAGTTCGAGTGGAGGTGGAATCAAGTGCTGGAACAGAAAAGAGAAGGATGAACGATTCAAGGCAATTATAATGCAAGTCCAAAGGCACTGACAATACAGTACATGGTCTTATTCTCCCATCTCACAGTGCAGGTTCCTGCAAATACAAAAAATGGTTTCAGAAGCAAAAGAAAGTTACAGCGATTAAATGCATGCCCCTATATGCATGTTTATAACTGTTTAAGAATCTTAAGAATGAAGCTTTTACAACAGCTAAGTGCTTCATATATAGCCCAGTTAGCATCACAGCCAAATGAAAAAAATACCAAACAGCATGCTATTCCTCCAAAGCTACAGCACTTAGAAAAAAAAAAGTACGCTGCCCAGTCTTAAAGAGACTAGCAATAAAGCTGCAAGCTGAAAAATCAAACAGTCATGCTCCTTACCATCACTGGAGTTGTCCCAGAAGCAAGAGCTTGCTGTATGTAGCCCAGCACCATTCTTCTGCATAATCACACAGGTCACTGTTAGACAGTAGAGCAGTTTATATTAATTTATCACTAACATCAACATTCAGCTATGCTTTGCTCAGCATAGCATACACATATATGCATACATGCATGCTTAAGAAGAGTGTACAGACATGGTTCTTGCTAAGAACTTCTCCCACCCATCGGTGCATTTGACAGTACCAGCTTACATAGAAAAGAGAAAGTTGAGCTCACCTATGTACTTGAAGGGCTTCCCCAGCTTTGTGAGTTGGCTCAGTGTTTGTTCCACCACGCTTGTTGTCCACTGGTTCACCCTGCTGTGCTGGTAGGCATTGCCGCCTATCGCACTCTCTATGGCCTGTTGGTGACACACACGTAAAGGAGCTGCACTGGTGTCTGGCTATAAGGCACCCATTAACCTATTCCAGCACGGACCCCACAACCACAGAAAAATCATCCATACTGCTGGTCGACACTGGTTTTGGAACTGTTTTCAATTATTAAACTCTGACTTGCAGGTCAGAGTCTGAGCCAGGTATCTGAGCCAGGCCTCTCAGATTCCATCCTCCATTCATTTTATGATATTCAGATTATTTGTCATTTCTATTCCCATGTCCTGCAGCCAGAGTTATGAAAAGGGTCTTGCACTTAACCAGCCCTGAACAGAGTGAAAAAACGCACATGACAATGTCTCATTCACGCATATTCTTCTATGGAAATGAAATTCAAATCTTTCATCAGAATAATTTTTGGGAAACAAATTACCAAATTAAAACAAAAGACCCTTGTAGTTGCTGGTTACTAACAGAGCAGAAGCGCTCAGCCAAATAATCCAGCTTACTTACGAGGACAGTTTCCCTTTTAAGACACAAATAAAAGTATGTTAAAGCTACATGTTTTTCATTGATATATTTTTTCCTCAGAGAAACTGCTTTAAAAATAACCACAAAATTATTTCAAATTCAGAAGAGACGGGAGCATGTAGTAATGCATATGTATTCAATTTACAGTGTCTGACAAAAACATTGATTTTGCAACAACAAAAAGATTGCACTAGTTTACAAGAGAGATTCCAAATCCCTCTGGAAGTTTTCTAGACAGAATATTCATGTTTCTTAGCAACACGAGTAGTTCAATCATTCCAAACAAACAAGAACAAGAAAAGTATCTTGAAAGAACATAGTAACATGCATATGCAGACAGTCTATAAAAAAGTCCTGTATTTTACTGAAATATAAAATCTATTTCTATAGGGTTTAACATAAAAAACCCTCCTAGAAATTCCAATAGGGATGCACTTCAACCAGAAGAGGAGCATATGAAATTATTTTAATTAGCTTTTAGATTTGCAATACATATCACAGCTAAAGCTGGGTATTATTTTTCCTTAAAGTCCATACATTGATTAAATCAAGAGTTACCTATATTTTGAGAGCAACCTATCCAGCAATCTATTACATATCACTCACAAGATTTTACCAAATGCCTTTCAGCACACAGCATACAATATACTATAATTTCACAACAAAAAAATTAAAATGTTAATTTACCTCTTTAATGATGCTACTGACTTCATCAACAACAAAGGAAGTCTGCAAAATAAAGTAGAATTTTATATGATCAGTGGACACATTCTTCTGTTTAGAGAGTTCAAGATCTGTTAAGAACTTGCACTAGAAGTTTAATTTCTGCTTGTCAGATTTCTGAAAAGTCAGAAGATAATGAGTCTTTATTTGCTCATATGTACTCTGGCTCCTTGAATCCAGTAGAGTTAACATTCTTACCAAAGTAATGAAGAGTAAGAGATAAACTAATATTGGCTGGCCTTCTGAGTCAAGAAAGTTTTCAAATGCTACCTTGGAAGCATTTTAAAATAATATGTATAGTACTTGAGTACATATATAGTCTCCTTTCACAATAAGCATCAATGTCTGCACATCACAGTGGGCTTACAGGAAAAAGCCTCAGTGTGCAGACAAAGCCTGCAGTTAAAAGAAACCGACATCTCCAGGGCACTGATGCGGACAGAATATCAATTCTTGGCTGAAGGAAAAACTGTCATGACAAGCTCAGCTGGGGATAAGAAGAAAGCTGCCCCTTGGAAACCAAAGGGGAAATGTAGCTCCCCGCACCTTCAGCCTTCTCTCAGGCTCTGGGGAGCAGATTAAGCACATGGAATCAGGACAGAGAAGGCCCCGACATTTTATTAATCTTAAAACTACTACCCATTTACATGTATGATTAGTATGTTTTCCCGGTTTAGTCCCTCAGCTCTTTCGGAACAAGCTGCCAGCACTGCTGGGTGGGGCAGCCACTCACAGGCAGGGTGCACTAAGTGGGGACCCCACGTGGTGCAGCAGCGAGACACACACCACATTGTCACTGCTGGGACCTCACCTCACAAACCAGCGCACAAAAACTGCATATAAAAGCAATTAATTAATTTCAGCAGACTGAATAAAGATGTACAAATGAACCTAATCAAGAATACGTTGACTGGGTTTTCACTGGGAGGTCAGTCAAGCTTCTCCAGTGACAAACAGGAACAAAAGCATAATTCATGTGTGCAGGGAGGATGAAGTTACACCTGCCCAAGAGAACTTCAGCATTACATTCATAAACCGCTGATCAGGTGAACAGCCTAGCCAGCTGTGACATGTGACATTCAGAAAGAAGTGAGCTGCTGACCATTTTCCATGACAGAAGAAACAGCACACCTCGGGAGACACACAGGCAATTCCTCTTCCGTAACTATTCAGAGGCACCAACTTTGCTTACACACTTCAATGTTTTTAAAAGCTGTGGCTTTTATGTGCTGTGGCAAATTGACATTTATTTTCCTCTTCTTGAGTTTGATTTAATATTAATATGCCTTGTTTATCTTCCTAGTACCAAATTTTACAGGTGCTTATATTTTAAAGTGCACCAGTGTATTTAACTAAGAGCTACAATTATCAAAATACTCTCTCTCACAGAGCATAAGTTAGGAATATGCATGCCAGACACACTGGCAGACGTGAAGCCTGCTGTCAGACAAAATGATAAACCATATACAAGTTTTTTCCTTCACAAAGTCTAGAACTCTGCTCAGAAACACCTTTGAGCACAAACACAGTTCACCAAAGCAAAATTACTTAAATTCAACCCAAGTTCTCAAACGTATTTAGACATCTAATTTGCACTGAAACAATCTGAGAATCTGCTTACAGAGCTGCTGTTACTGTTCAATCTCCTTCCACTTTTGAGATGACAAAAGAGAACATAAATGTCTAATATCTAGCTTTGGGACTGATTATATGCTATAACTGAGCTGACAAATAACACAACAAATAACACTTCCAGTTCATCTTTTAATAAGATGACATAACCAATTTTTTGTATTAACAAAGAAAGACGGGGAAAAAAATCATAAGCTTTACAAATTCCCTGCAGTACCTCTCTGGCACAAAGAAAACAGACACGATGCTTCCAACACCTTGCTGAAAGCGGCTGTAAGAATTACGTTCGAGTGAGTTATTATGTATGTTATTCATGCCTAACACAGGCAACCATGAGGCTTTCAGAACAGCACAAACCTGACACACCTTCACCCCCTCGCCGCTTCCTCACCGTGTGACCCCCGCAGCCACAGCGCGGCTGTTTAACCACGTCCCCGCTCGCAAACACTGCCTCCCCGCAGGAGCAGCACTGGCAACGCGGTCATTCACTCCCTTGATTTATCCATCCCACTTCGCATCCTTCCGATGGGGTACCACGCCCCACTGGCGCGTTGCAGGCCACCCGCGGGAGCTCCTCTTTCCGCACAGCCACAAACTGCTGGAGCTGCCGGAGCGGCCCCGCCCGGGCAGCCCTTCCAGCCCGGCCCAGCTCAGCTCAGCCGGGGCTGCCCACACGCGTGTCCTCAGCACACCCCACCGCAGCGCCGCGGGAGTCGCCGCCCGGGCAGAGGGGCCTGGCGCACACCCGGACGAGGGGAGGCTCCCGGGGGAAGGCAGAACAAAGGCCGTGCCCGTCCCCCGCCGCTCGTTCGGGACACGCGGCTCCACCCCGGGCAAGGCGGCGGCGAGCGGGGTGATGGCGGCGGAGGACACCCAAGGGTGGCGGGCGGGCACCGCCCGAGACCCTCAGCCGGCACTGAAAAGGGGGCGCCAGGCGGGCAGCCGTCCTCCCTGTGCCGCCCATCCCGTTACCTCCTCTCCTGACTGGAACTCGTCCATGTTCCCAGCCGAGCCGTCACCGCCGCCGATCCCTCCGCCCCCCCCACCCCTGCCCCGCGTCGCGCCTGCGCGCCGAGCGCCCGACAAGATGGCGCCGTTCCCATGGCGACAGCGGCCCGCGGGCCCGGCGGGCGGGTGGCGCTGGGGGAGTGCCGAGGGCGCCGCTGGGGCCTTGTCAAACATCCTAAAGCCTTAAGATCTCAAACATCCTAAAGGCTGTCAAATTGAGGGAAGGAGGAGGAGGAGGGGGGGGTGATGGTGGTGTTTGCTTGCCATGACTGTGCTTTTCATACGGACTGCTCGCCGTTTGTGTTCAGTGATCCAAGAGATTCTTTCCTCTTTCCGTGGGAGAGAAGGTGGATCTGCATCTTGTTTCTGGAAATTGATCTTGAAAAGAAGGCCTGTGTGTTGCAGGAATCTTGATGGATGCAGAGCATGATGTATTAATACAGACCTGTATGCACAAGCCAGCCTGCAGAGTGAAGCTACTTAGAGATAAGAAACAAGAAAAGGAATGCATGCTTGCTGGGCAGAATGCCACGGGCTGTAAGGGGGGAGGACCTGGGCTGCCCTAAGGACCAATAGAACCTGTGTGAACCCTGTTAGGCTCGATATAACCTGTGTAAGCTAAGTTAGAGATAGACTAAGTTGGTTAGACGACTAAGACGGGAGTAGACTAAGGCTAGCCTAGAGAGATATTAACTGTGTGAACCCTGTAGATGTAGTGTGTGTGTGTTATCAATAAAGGAAGCATTGACTATACTTCTATGAAGCCTGAGTCTCTGACTTCTGAGAGCTCTCCTCACGTTACCTGTGCGTCTCTTGTATGCTCAGGAACTGAAAAAAAAAATAATCCCCAAACACCAGGAAAAAACTGTCCTCATCGTTCTCTCAACTCATGGGCCTTTCACTGTTTTCTCTCCTCACGGAGCAGCTTTGGTGGGTACTGTGTCCAGCCACGGTCGACCCACTGCAAAAGAATATCTGGATTCTTACAATTCTAAGTCATGTTATTTTTAACAGACAGAGTAAGACTCAGGACAATGAAATTGAAGGGCGCACTCGTCACTGTGGGTGCGATGTTTACAGATTGCCCAAACCACTGGTGCTGCCAGCCTTGAGAGCTGCTCTGGGCAGTGGGAGATGCTGTCCAGGCTCCGAGCAGGGTGAACTGCACAAATGGTCTGGATGAAGGAAGAAATCACTTCCCGGGTGCAAGTGCAAAGGGCTATGGTGAGGCAGGAGCAACCAGCGCTACAAGCGCAGGCAGGGCAAGACCAGCTCGCTCAGTAGCTGCTCACAGGCAATAGACTAGGGGGTGTTTGGGTATGATTAATTTCACTTTTTCATATGGTGCTGTTAAAAAAAAAAAAAAAAAAAGGAAAAAAATTCCATACTGGGACATAGAGATGGACACACAGCCTGCAGGACACAGGAAGCAGCATTCCTATTGCCCTCTCTACAGAAAGGCTGCAGAAGAACTCCTGTGTCCAGATTGGGGTGTGGGTACTTCAGCAAGGCTGGTGGAGTTACAGCCTTGGAGCCCCCGTGTGCTGCTGGGGCTTCGCTGCCCTAATCAGTTCTGACCTTGTCTCCAGTCCTGTGTCAGACTCTGCCTCCTGTTCCTCCTGAAAAGGAAGACCCTGGCCAGTCGCCTTACCTTGAGGTTATATGGGCACCCTGCAGGCAGCACCAGCTCTGCCCACCCCACACAGATACTGTGGGACTGTGGCTGGTTGCTGAGCGTGCCCTCAGCCCCATTCCAAGCCCTGTGCTTGCTGCTTCCACCTGCCAGAAAGCAGAGACAGAAAGGTGAGGGCTATGGGAAGGCTTGTACGAACAGAAGCATAAAAGGCTATATTTGTTTATATTCTTAGCCCATGTAAAATACCGTGGTAGTGTTCCACGTCCAGGAATAAAAAGGAAAAATACAATGAGTCAAATATGTGGCAATTAAGGGTTTGTTTGAGTATTAGGAGAAAGCTGGGATAACCTTCCTCAGCCTGGGTTTGCGATGCTGCTAATCTGTCACTGTGGATAGCTGGAATCCTAAGGTTAGTTCTGGTCTTTCATTCAGTTAAATTTTTGCCTGAAATTAAGGCCCAAATTAACCAAATATGATGCATATGTGCATAGCTCTGTGACTCCCCCGCCCCCCAGTTGTTTTCCTTCTATGATGCAGTTGCAAAGGTAATTACACTCGACATACACAGGTGGGAATGTTTGAGCCTGTTTAACTTACTGAGATTATAAAAACACAGGCTCTTTAACTTTGCCATGTGAGTAGAATTGCTGTGCTTTGTTTAATTTTAACTAGAAATAGGGACTCTTAAACCACCTGAAATACCAAGAAGGTCTTCTGTGTGGTATGTACAGTTTGGTAGAGTCAGAAACAAGGAGATTGACCTGTGCGAACAGCCTCTCTTCTGGACTTTGAAATAATTGGGGTGTAATTTTGAACTTCATTACCTATACTTAGTTCTGAAATAGACTGAATTGGGTTATCCAATCCAAATAATACTTTGCCTTTTATTTATTACCTGAGATCAGATTTCCAGTTGTGAGGTAAAATAGCTTTCTTCTTTTTTTGCAGGTGCATAAAAATTAATTCTTTTGAACTTTCATCTGTTCCAATTGCTTTGTTATGCAGACCTAAATAGAAAACTGTTTTGTTAACAGGAAAGAACTGTTTATGAGACAAATTGAGTTTTCTGAGTGCTGGAGACACTGAGGTTAGCATTTTCACATCTATAGTATCAGAAAAAGAAACTATGTAGAACTCAAAGCCACTTCTCTTCCTGTGTGTGGCTTGAAGACTGAGCACGTATTAATGTATCAGTTAGCTTTTATAGGCCCTGGTGCTGAGTCTCTGTTGATGCTGGAAAAATTAATATCTTCTCTTTGCTTGTTGCTGGTAACAAAACCAGAGACTTGACAAAAGTTTTTATAATGCTACAGCTCTTTTTTGAGTGCATTTGCTTCTGGCTGTTTTGGGGATGCTTCTCTGAATGTACGTCAGTAATATCAGTGCCCAAAGGAAGGAAAGGGGGCGGTGAACAGCCACCAGTTTTCTTTAAGGAAAGATAAGAGTGCTACTCATCTTTTAAAAGTAGTTTACTTCCAGATGTCTTTCTTTGGTGGTTGCTGAAGAGGTAAGGGCACTGTTTTAATCTATTCTGTATGAGATTGCACAGGAGGTTGCATTTTTACCTACCCGTATAGTGTTTTTCAAACTGCAGAGATTTAGTGGAAAAACCATAACTAAAATTATTTGTTTGTGGGTTTTTTTGTCTTTGTTTTTATTTTTAATTTACATTCTGGGGTGGGATGTTACTAATATCATAGACAACATTTTGGCAAAGCATTATCAGAGAACTTGTAAGTAATTTGCATGTGCACAGGCAGGGATGTGGAAATCAAACTGTTGCAGCCAGTGCAAAATAACATTTACAATTTTCTTAAATAAGAATAAATTTATGGGATTGTCCTCAGCACAATAGAACATAGCCACAAATTACAGTGGCTTTTGTGATCATTTTCACTCAGAACCCTCTTAATTTGTGTCCTAGCTACTGATGTATTACATCCATTTTCTGGGTTAATCGATGAAATAATCCAATTATCTCAAGTCAGTGAAGAGTGTCACTTTAGAGGATCAGTTTATTTATACTTATTTGATTGTCATTATTTTGCTAAAGCTTAAGGCTCTGAAAGGAGATCAATAATACGTTACATGTAAAATTGCTTTGAGGAAAAGCTTGCAAAGTCAGGCACTTTGAAGTTTAAAAGCATGAAAAATAAGCTACCTTTTGCAAACTTAATCTTGTGTTATATGGGACTTTTGATTAGTCTTCAGTTACATAACTAGGTACTATTTTAGGCTGATTTAAAAAAGTGTGTTTGAGATTACACTCTGTGCATTCATGTCTCTCTCTCCTAAGCCATAGCCACGTGCTCCCTTACAATGGCTTTGAGAGTTCATATGATATTTTCAAAAACCTACTGATCCGTGTGTAATTTAAAATAAATGATGTTATAAGTACATAATTTAAAATAATGCTGAACTTTGTGCTGGAAAGGAAGAACTATCATAGTATTTACTGAAGAGGTTGCTGCTACTTTTGGTTTTGCATAGAAGATGCTCAGCTTCGAGGTGAGCTGACCATGTAAAACAGCTAGCTATCTGGATTCAATGGATAAACGCAAAAGGAGGCATCTGTGAAGGTTCATAAGGTTGTTTCTTCCTGTTAGGGAGAGTCATTACTGAAGACACTTCTTTAATAAAGCCAAAACCCTAGTCTTATGCAGACAGCTTTGGTGCCAGAGAAAAGCCCTTCTTTTGCAATGGTGGAGAGCTTTTCAGTCCGATTTGAATACCTCTGTGAAATGATTACAAGTTCAAGTCTGTTATGGGGCCAAGGATTGTCTCCCATATTGAGGCTTATAATGCTTTTATAGTACTTTGTTTATTCTTAAAGCTACATCATCATTAAGCTAGATTTTGAGTTATCTTTGGGATGTCCAAGAAAAATTGACAGAACACAATGATTATCACAGTCAAAATCTTCATGAAGATCAAAAACCTGACGACTGTTCAGGTGTGATATTGCTAGAGCTGCTGATTACAGGATGTGTCTTAAGCTTTATTGTCATGATCTTGCCCAGCGGTGAGAGCACCATGGTGACTTTTTTCCCCCTGTGCATAGTGGAGATGCTGTAGGATGGAGGGCCCCAGCACTCTGCAGTGCATTTGTTCAGTTGCTTGGTACCAGAAAATGATCCTAGTCTTTCAATTCTGGACCCTGCTGGCATTAGATTCAGTGCTTATGATTTATCACTATGAATGGAGTATGGAGTGTAGCAATAGATTAACTAGTTTAAATGATTGTTTTGATGTTTGCAGTATCACTGATGGGCTGTGGTTGAATGCACTTCTGGAAAATCCTGCCCTGGCTAGGGCAAAAGCTGTCTCCCAGGGGGAATAGCTTTGAGCAAGACAGTGGAAACAAGTGAAGGCTGTAAGCTGTTTCTTACTTCACACCATTTAAATCTGTGCAAGTTTGAATAGCTGAAATTATTGTTTTGTTTGTTTTGTGCATCTCAAAATAAGATTCTATATGTCCTTAATATTTTTCATACACCAAGATGTCATCTGAAACCCATTTCTCAAAACAGTCTTGATATGGTGGAAAATTTTGTGTCTTTCTGTGAGGAAGAGAGGTAGTCTTTTTTAAAAGAATTTGAAGGAGATATCAAATAACTATTTCTGTGCTTACTTAACTGCAGGTGTTGATCTTAGTAACTTCTACTGTGGCATGTTCTTAATAGCTCTGTAAGACATTAATGTATTTTCTCTAAGATCACTAGAGTAGTTTTATTGGATCCACCTGATAATGACTGTCATGAATTTGCTAGCTTTTACTGATGCTTCAGCGAGATTTTCTGATCGTGTTGTAGATATGCCAGAAATCTTCAGAGTTTATAGCAAGTGTATCTTGCCTTGTAATGGGTATTTTGTTATCCTATATACTGTAGAGGCCCCTGACTTTGCACTGATTTCTCTTTCAGGTTGTGTTGACTTAAATGGATTTGAAGACTTTAAACATGCTCAGCAATCCCGGGAGGTATTCTTAAGGTAAAAGATGAAAGCAGCTCAAGGATGTAAGGGCCTTTGAAAGTGACATATATTGTGTTAAAGATTGCTCAGGCTTTCTGTGTTCAACTGAGTAATTTCCTGTGAAATTGCAGTTGGTAAGGAAATAAAGTATGATTGTGCCTATCTCTGTCTCTTTTTTTTCCACAGGAAACCAATTTTTTTTTCTCCCCTTTAACACTGCTTCTGTGAAATGGTTTGTCCTTTTGGTGTCTGTTGAAGGGTTTCACAGAAAAACCCCTTACAGGAATGGAATGCATACTCTTTATAAATTATCATCACCTGCCTTTTTTTTTTTTTTTTAGTGGGAAATCAGGTAATTGAAAATGAAGTAATTGGGGCAAAGTATATGTGAAGTAATTTTCTGCACTGACAAACGTACATTGACACTATATATAGTAAGTTTTAGTCAGCGGGGTTTTTTGTCTTGGTTTTTGTTTGATTTTTTTTTGTTTGTTTGTGTTGGTTTTTTGTTGTTTTGTTGTTTTTGGTTTTTTTTTTTTTTTTAATTTAACTCAGTACTTTAAAATAATGCAATCAGCATTGAAGGTGGCTGGTCAGATTCTTAGCTGAGGTCCATCAGTGAAGCATGAGTAACTGCTTTGGGAAGGCTTTACCCTTCTGTCCCAGCATCTAGACCCTTTTCCCAGAGCCTGACTGTGTATATTTACTTGAGATTGTTTGAAACCCATAACCAGTTTTCATATACACATCTTTAATATTTGATAGAATTGTCTTATGCATATTGTAGTATGCCCTAGATGCTAGACAGTAGTATAGAAAATGAATGTGGTGTTGTGTAAGCTGGTTTAGATTTCATTTTCTTTCTTGACTTTACTAC
Source organism: Formicarius rufipectus (assembly GCA_013399695.1). Classification (NCBI taxonomy): domain Eukaryota; kingdom Metazoa; phylum Chordata; class Aves; order Passeriformes; family Formicariidae; genus Formicarius; species Formicarius rufipectus. The sequence continues at coordinate 1,715,682 of VXAU01000433.1, read as the reverse complement.
AAAGTATATTAAAATTTGTTTTATTTTTTAATGGGGGTTCTGCAAAAATGAAGATCACAGAATATAGCTATATATGTCTAATATATCTATATCTCAACTACAGTTGAGATTCTGTTTTAATGTTATACTTCTCTTATATTTGTACTTTAACTTCATCATTTTGGGGCCAAAATTGTTAGTGAACTGAGTTGGAAATAATAAATCTCTTAACTTTTTTTGTCGTTTTTGTGTATTAACAAAGATAATAGCATTATTTGGTATTGTTTATCTAGACTTAACAGTCATAAGTAATTGATAGACGTGACTCTTAGAGGGTGTCTTTCCTCTTAGTCTTGTGATGTTTTGCCTTTTCAATAAAATAAGATTAGAAAGGGGCATTTTTTCTTCAATCATTTTGTCACAAAGACTGTGACTTTTCCAGTCATGGAACCTGTGGGCCTGTGGTCAAAACTAACTTAAGGTTTTTTATTTTTCTTTTTTTTTAAAAGATATTTTAACTGTACCAAAAAAAAAAAAAGGCAAAGGTATGTACCTGAGTGTTAATGGACAGTATAGTGAGACTGAAGAACAGGACTGTTTGTTTTAAATCCTCTCCTGTATCTGAATTAGTGCATGAAAGGTTTGAGTATAACAAAATGTGTTCTTCACATATTAATTGAAATGTCTTGAAAAGGTGAGGAGAAGAGATAGTAACATGTATTCTTTTTTTCATGGGCCCGGAAATGCCAAATCTACAAGACCAATAAAAAACCCCAAACCTGTCCACCCACTCCTTTACACCATCTTTTGGCAAATTATTTCTCCATTTGGTGGCAGTTAAAGCTCTATTTAGGACACTGCTGCAAGCTCTCATCTCTTTGGAACTACTCTCAGTGAGGTGGGGATAGAAAAGAACAGGAAGTTTGAGGACGTGAAAAAGTCAAGACTGCTATGACATTGATGATTATTCATATTTCCTGGTTAGCAGAGACACTTAAGTGATTATTTATGTGAAATCAGACCAAGTTATTTTTCTTTCCAAGGGTATGACAGGGTGAAACATCACCAATCAAGTCAAAGTGCAGGCACTTCAGTAAACACCCAGACCATTGTTCTGGATGTAGTAGAACCCAACGGGCAGGCGTCTACAAAACAAGTGAAATTTGGAGAAAATGGCCTGTGAATTCAATCTGAACTTCCTTAAGGAATTGGAACGAGAGGCTGTTCTCAAAGTCCTGTACCGTGATGAGATGGTGAGAAAAACTGAAGAGGAAAGAATAAGGTATCTGCTGCTCCCCTATTCCTGTATTCTGTTCTTTTTCTTTTTTTCAGAAGTACATTTCTTTCATTTTGTCCTTCCAAATGCACTCCTTTTTAAACTTCTTGTTAGCTAATGCCTTTTTATTCTTTGGGAAAACTAAGGCTTATCCAGAGCCTCTTGAATTTACCATTCTGTTGACTCTACATTAATGGTGAGCTAATACTGTTCTGTGAATAACGTACTTGATGAATTTTACCTCTAGCCTTTATGGAAGTAACTTCCAGTTGCTGCCTGTATTTTTTTCTATGAAGGCTCTCTGGCATTCTCATCACATCCCTTTGTATGCATATATAGTCCTGGTAACACAGAACATGTTTGGATCTTTGGCTGGGTTATTTAATTCATGTTATGCCAAGACTGGAGTTAAGAATTATTGAATACCTGCTCATTGTGCTAAATCCATGGACTGTCCCTTCTCACATACAGCAGCAAGCACACCGTCCTGTTTTGGAGGTTGTTACTAGTGTCAATAGGTGTTGTTGATTAGGAAAAGGATTTTATTTATGAACTTCACACTATGCAAGTATCTCAGTTGGAGAGCATAAAGGATGATTCTCCAGCACTTTATTTGCCTTATATAATGTGTAGGACAAGGATTTCCTTGCAGCCTATACACTTCTTTGTGACATTGCATCCCCATGTGAAACAAGGTATTTATGCAGATAAGATATAAGTTTTTAGTCTCTTAAATATAGAAGCTTAAACTTTGTTTACAGCAAAAGGTTATGTAAGCATTACTGGACATACAAAATGAAAACAATTAATTGAAAAGTAAAGGATTATATAGGAAGTCTGAATTAATGAGGAAATACCTTTCAAATGTTGATGGTGTTGCTAACAATTAAAAACATAGGTCTTGATTATTGGTACATGTAATAGAAGCAAAGTTAATAAAAAGGAGAGGTTTTGATCTTTTGGGCTAGTGAAATTTTTTTATTTAGCTTTCAGATGATGCATTTGTTATGATTATTTTTACTTGGTAGAAGGTCTGATTCTTGGATAAATATGATAAAAAATTATCAAATGAAAGGGAGCCCCATTTAGTCTCAGTTTTTGTAAGTGGATGCATAATCATTTGCATATGTGTCCTGAGCATGCCTAACATGAACAGATCCTCATTTATACTGAACTATTTCTCTGTTAGTATGCACAGTTCTGGTGACAAATACAGTCACACTGCAAAAATGCTGTGTGTGAATGCCTTCAGATAGTGCTTTAGTGAGGTCACACTTGAGGGCTTATCTCTCACTAGTGATAGTATTGCACAACCAGGGTGTTAGCTTGGGGCTTTCAAAAGGATTTTGATTTTTTTTTTTTTTTCTTTTTCCACCTGGGGTATTAGGAAACTGAAACTGCAGCTGCAGCAGCTTCGGTGGAAAGGGGCAAAAAATGTAAGCCATGAATACCAGGAAAAATCTTGTGCTCGCTGTCAGAAATCACTTGGGTTATTGATGAACAGAGGGGCAGTCTGCAATGGGTGCAGTCATCGAGTGTGCTCTGAGTGCCGTGTCTGCCTGAATCCCTGCCTTTGGAAATGCACCATTTGTTATGCTCATGGGTAAGAAATTTTACTTGTTAGGATACGTGCTGATTTACATTGGTCATTCACCGGATGCCCACTGGTTTTTTGTATCTGTTGCTTAAACAATTAATGAAATGAAACCTCTGACATAATGAAAATGTTGGCTGAAGTCCTGGTAGCAATGAAATGGATGGGAACTTCATGTTATACTTTACATAGTCAGAATTTCCCATCCTGTGTTTAGCAAAATGGAACCTCAGGGTAAGCCAGAGGTAGTGTGACAAAGACGATAACAGCAAAGCATAGAAACAGTGAAAACCAGAGAGAACTTCCCCTGACTCAGTGTTGAACCAGTGCATCCGATCAAGCTGCTGAAGGTGCTGTGCTTTGATGTAGTATAGCCAATTTCTTGACAATTTCCTAATCGTTATATTCTGCCTTTTACTGCAGGAAAGAGGAACCTGATGAATAATGTCATGTTTTATAAAAATTAAAAAAGCAAAAAGTGTTAATAACGTTATCAGTATTTGTTCCTATAAGGACAGAAATCCAAATTCATTTACTTGAATTAGTTTGTTTTCTTTTACTGTATCACCTTAGTTTGTTTTCCAGGATGCAGGAAGCCATCTTTCTTCTATTATATTGGTACAATTTTTATATAAAAATATTCATAGTCCATTCTATTTATTAGAGTATTTCTAAACCAAAGGGTTTAGAATATTTCCACATTTGTTGAAAAATAAAATGTATGTAAAGAATGACAATTTTGGAAATTGATCAAAAGCTGTGCTGGATAATATATATCCCTGTACAAAGGGTGAGGATTTGGATGAAAATTTGCTTTATGTCAACACAAGATTAATCCTCCACTCTCTCTGATGGTGCAAAAATGAGATTAAAATATTGGGAAATATAAGGCAAAGTATTGGTCTTAAGCTAAATAAATTTGTACTTGTTTGAGGTAATTTTTATAGTCTGGAAGAGAGTTATAAACTGTCTCTAAAAAGATAGCTCATTGCTCCCTGGTAGCTATCCCAAGTTCTACTTGGGACCATGTCCTCTACCACTGACATTCCCTTAGGGTAGGCTGCAGCTGTAAGCAGTCAGCATGCCAGGCAGCGCAAGTGCCTGGGCTGTATTGCAAGTTGGTTTTATAGACTGGAATGGATCTGGGACTCCTGGCTTCAGAGCAATGCCCAGAGCAGTATGCATCACTTTCTACCCTATATAGCAAAAAGGAAAACAAACCCCTCCCTAAACCAAAACAGGCCCCGCCCCAAGGTTTCCTCCCCTCCCTGCTTTTTTCAGACCCACAACAAAATCAGTCTATGGATTGAGCAGTCATGAAATCTTTAGTTTTATGGAAGAATTGAGAAAAATCGTTGTATTTTTAAGAAGCTACCAAACATTTCAAGAAATGCATGTGGGAATATGTTGATTCAAGTGTCTTTTGATTGTTTTTCAGAGATGTGAAAGTAAAGGCTGGTGAATGGTTCTTTGAAGAACGAGCAAAGAAATATCCAAGTGAAGGTAATCCTTGGAATAGACCATAAACGTCTATGTAATCTTAGTTGTCATCTAAGTGGAACAGAGAATGTAGTCTGCCACTGTATTTAATGTTTCTTCCATTTGATGACAGATGTCAGAAACTGCCATGCAGTGTCTGTCTATGCACTAAATAAAACATGAACACAAACCAGCAGAATGCATTTTGAAGTATAACTTCCTTTGTTTGAGTAATAAGAATAAGAAGATCGCTGGCCATATCAATTTGAATTAGTGACTGTGTAAGACTTCTATGAAATACAATGGCATGAAATAAATATAGAAATGTTAAAATATATATACAGGAAGGAAATGATCTTGCATCTGTTGTTTGTCAAAGTTAAAACTTCAGTTGTTTTCACTGAAAAAGTTCTAAAGCTGAAAGAAATGATGGAATGGAATAAAGAAAACTGTGTATAGCTGTAAATCAACAGAGAGCTAAATATTTACTATTTCATTACTTTCAGCCAGCTGTGCCATTGCCTTGTGTTCAGTCTTTCCAGCACAATCAAAACCACAAAACCTTAAAAGAAATTATATAGGATGTGGATGGATTATTCCATGGGGAATGTGTTTTGCCGTCCAAGGGGCTGTTAGTTTTTGTTACACCTACAGTAACTAGTGAGGTGGAGAGGATTTCTTCCTTCATTCTCTTGAAGTGCCACTTCAGCTAGGCAACTATTTCACTTTGTGCCTGAATATAGTCAAATGATACAGTTTCTAGATCTAATGCAGATACTAGAAGTGATTGAAGATTAGTTGGTGAAAAGGAAGGAACTGGGCCTTAAATATATCTTGGGAAACTTGAATAGGAAGAATTTTATGAGTGTAAGAATGTAATCAGGCAAATTTTGGGTAGTAGGTGTTCATGAAAGACAAGTAGCATATTAAGAAATTAAACTACAGTTCTGCTAAAACAATTAATTTAAAATTTGAAAGACTTCACTGAAGTCCTTTCTAGCTAACACACTTTCTGATTTTAAAGTATTAATTAACTGATCTTTAAAATCACAATTTTATCCAGTAACCATTGTAAATTATTTCCCCTCAATTTTTTCAACTAGTCTAAAGCTGCTGGTTTTATCAGTCTCCCTCAATTACTGGAAGTACTGACTTGTTTTTCTAGCAAAATAAATGAGTTCTCACTTTGAATTATCAAAGCTTTGTGGGTGCTTGAAGCATTTTGCTTAGTTAGTCTAGTAGTAATACTGTTGAAGTCATGAAGATCTAAGGATATACAGAAGATAAACCTGCAGGGAGAAATGTGTTTTGTTTAATTCTTTTGATTAGACCAGCTGATATAATTAAAGGGGTAAAAACAATGGCGAACTTTGACACAACAGCTGATATATATCCTTCAATCCTGGAGAGACAGTGCCCTCTTTTGGTTTGAAAATATAGCGTAACTGGAGTATTCACTGGAAGGTAAGTTAAACTGGAAAAAGAAGTTACAGTGCAGTTTTCTTAGGTTGCAGAGTGAAAAACAAAACAGGCATGCTTTTAATTTTTTTTTTGTAGCATCTATCTAAAGAATAATATTTTCATAGAAGTGGTAAATTGCCTTTAATGACTAATAAATTTAAAATCTAACATAGTACATGTTACTTGTTAGTAATAGGGCATGAATACTGGAGTCCTGATTGAAAGTTGTAACGTTGATGAGCTGATTATTATTTATATTACTACAAAGGTCTACTACTATGTTATAATTAATGATGTCTTTAGCAAAGCATGGATTACATGCTGCTTTCTGTATTAGGAGTTGTTAGTGATTAAAGACACTCCATATAATTTTGGTTGGTCATTTGTTATATGCTTTTAGCCCTTCTTTGTGATCACTTAGGAAAAAACTAGTTTTATGAGTCTTCATTCTTCATGCCTGATGGAGCGCTTGCTCCTTGGTGTTCTTTATACCATGCAGCTGCTCACCTGAGGAACGTGACATGATTGTTCTTTCCCTTCAGGAATGGTCTTAGCAAAGGGTTTGTTCATGTTTGTGGGCTAATCAAGCATTTTCATGATTGTTCAGGTCTCTTGTAGGAAAAGTGAAAAGAATTTTTCATGAGATGTAAGAGATGACCATGTGCCTGCTCTTGTACACATTTTCAAGCTTTCCTTATTATTTGAGTGTTATTGTTGAAGTGTGTTTCAGTGCAGTGGGCCCGTGTACTACCTGCCTCCTGCACGTCAGGAGGCTGAGAACACTTAGCAACCTATAGGAATGGGCTTGTTAGCACCCGTATGTGATTGCCCCTAGCATTTGTGAAGAGTTAGTCTGAACATGTCACCTGTGAGAGGTAGAGGTGAAAACACAATACAGTTTGTGATTCAGGAGAAACTTACTGTTGCTTGGTATGTATGCTGATACATTAGGTGGGAATTAATATTACTCCTGACTTGCGTGTGCATGAGCTTCTGTAAATACAGGCCAGGGTCTGAAAGGCACCGACTTTTTAAAGTGTTGTACAGGCATTAATAACTGCTGTTGTTGCTAAATGGTCTTTGGGATTTTCTTTTTCCCCTCTCCTTCACAGGCAGGCATGAAACAGTTGGTGCAAAGCTCTTGAAATCTTATCAGAAAGTGAGGTAAGGCTCATAAAAGGACAAATGGTCCTAGGACACTGAGAGTTTGTATAGGTGATATATTTTGTGTTATAAATCAGCCAACATTTGGTTTTGTTTTGTTGGGGTTTTTTGTTTGGTTTTTTGTTTGTTTTTGGTTGGTTGGTTGGTTTTGGGGGTTTTTTTTGTTTGTTTGTTTGTTTTTTGTTTTTAATTATGAAAAAGAAAATTCAACACTTGTGGAGTACAAGTGACAAGCATAGAAAAATTGTCAGTTTTATCAGTCAGCAATCCATAGAACATGCGTTAGGTACAATGGAGTGCTATGTTTAGAGTAATAGCGTATTAGTTGAAATAATGGGAAGTGCATTATTTTTGTTCATATGATTATATTTTTTTCACAACTGTTTATACCATTATCTGTCAAATTTGCACAATACTTTTAAATGTTCATAGATGAAAATTCTTTACTAGGTGTCATAATAGCATCATTATTTGCTCAATGGGAGATGTTGCTGTTATGATAGTTTTAGAATAAGTAGGAGACATAAAGCTCTGTGTTCAGTTAGACATTTCCACTTACCGAACTTTTTTAAAAAATCTAATTTACAGTGAATAAATACTTTGACTAGAGGCTGAAGCCTTTTCATACTTAAATCATTACCAGTGGTATATAATGAAATAAGTCTGCTTTAACTATATGTTATTAAAATAACCTTCTTCCTTAAAAACAAAACAAGAAAACCCAACACAATAGCAAACAACAACAAAAGCAACAACCAAAGACCTCCCCAAAAAAACCCACATAAAATAAGATACAAAGAGATGGCCTCAATTTATTATGATTATCTGGTAAGGCATAGCTGCACAAGACAGAAACTTAGTCAGCTAGATAAGATCCCAATCAGAGCTTGTTTTTACATAGCTGTGGTTAAACTAAAAGAGAATCAAAAAGGAAGTTCACCAGCTGCCTTAAGATCTGTGATTGTACTGTGATAACAGAATCAGTCAGATAACAGATTTTTTTCACAGACCAGAACTATTTACCATGGATGGAATGGCAGGAATGCTGTAAAGGGTCTCTAACAGCTCTGGACCCAGGCAAGGAAGGATCCTTTTAGTGTTGTAAATAAAGGTGACTGTTTTCTGAAAACATCTCTGAAACAGAGATGAGTGTGTTATATGGGAGTTGTGTTTTACAGCTCAGAACATAGATTGTAATACTGCCAGCCATATAGAAGTCTAGGGAGCTTGTCCTAAATTAGTTCTTCATGGTAGTTCAAATTTTAATAATTTTACTTAGAGCAGCCCAAGATTAAGCAGATACAAAGGTAGTCCTCATTCTTAAGAACAGGCAATAAACCTGTGCTGCAACTCGTAAAGACATGGGGTGTCAACCCAGATCTCTGTAAAGACAAATAATAAAAATACTTTGTATGAACAGTTTATTTATCCATCTGATGGCATAATATATTGTTGGTAACTGTTTATCTCTTAAATTTCTAGTGAAATTTCTGTTGTACCTCCAACTCCACCTCCTTTCACAGTATCTACAACAGGAACCAATGTGATGGTAAATGTATGTATCTGTAAAAATAGATATACATGCACCTCTTAAGTGTCATTCATATATAAGGGCCAGCCACAGAAATGTGGTACATAACAGCTGCTGTAACATCACACTGCCATATAAATGATGTCATATGTTCTTCATCATTATTTTCATGCTCAATTGGTACTAGGAGAGAAAGATTAGAGGCTATAAGGGCTGTTTTCAATTAGTGTTCAGTTTTTGAGGGAAGTGATTAACCACTTGACACTGGAATACTATGGTTTTTTTGATGCCTCACTATAGGAAGACTGGACTGGGACCTCCTGAGCTCCCCTCAAACCTGAAGGATCTCGTGTTCCTATACTGTTCAATAGTTATTTATAAAGTGATCGTTTCATGTGTCTCTTTCATTAATGAATGAAGAACAGTGAATTTGCTGGCTGCCTTTGCATTACAGTTTCTAGTGGACAGAATAGTAGTACATGGCTCAGAACTCATAGAAATTGTGCTGAATTACTATTTCAGTTCATTTTGAACTGAATCTTCAGGCCCTGGTTTTTAAGCTCATTGCAATTCTGTGAACATTCTTATGTGCTTACCTTTGTGGTTTGACAAAACCTATTTTTATACAGAGGCACAGAAACATCTGTAATAGATAAAAGTATTAAAAACATTAGAACAAATCAGTGATGTAATTAGTTGTATTCATGAAGTTGCTGTGTGATCTTCCTTCAAGGAGTTCCACTTACATATCAAAGACTATAGAACTGAAAAGATTGCTTTCCATCTTCATACATTAGTGTGAGAGTTTTTAACCATGTCAATGTATGTCCTCAGATATATTTGTCTACAGAAGTGAGCAAAGGGCTACAGCCTTACCATCTGATGTAATCATAGGAACTTTAAAATGACAAATTTTATGTTTTCTTACTCTTGGCACCTCCCATTTACAGGAACTTGGACAATCTAAAAGGTTTAATAAATCTGTGGAAAACTTGGTTTTGTCTCTCACAACACATATAAAAAGTAAGTAGTTTTCACTGTTTTGTCATTCTAGAGTAACATAGTCAAATGTCTCAATTTCTCAAGTGTTGGCCAAGAAGTGGTTATGAAAAAAGGATATTGAGTAATGGCTGAAATGATTAATGCTAAGGCTATGCCAACCTGAAAAATAATACAATAAGTCTAATTCTCCTTCAGTATTTTGCTGGTTGTTAAATAAGCTGATTATATAAACTCAGAATATCTTTCTTGTAAAGGTGGAAAAGACTGCATAACACTGGTTTTAAGTTTACTGCGTGTTCAGATGCAGTATAGTTAACTCATGCTGGCACAGCATAAGCATATTTCTACATATTTCTATTATGTATTATTATACATATTTCTACTACAGCAGTTTCTGCTGTAGTGATCCTTATGTTTTCTGTCTGACTGTGAAGCACAACTGAACCTGTTGAAGAGTGTGTCATTTAACAGAAGTAGAGTTTGATATTTTCAGTCACTGGCACTTTTCATGAGGACTTCCTTCTTTCTCAGTCTGTCTGCTTGTGTGGGTTTGTTCACTGCATGCTTTTAAGTGCTGCCCAGTCCTAACAACTCTTGTTTCATTTTGATACTTTTGGTTCCTGCCATTGTCTTATGCTGCCTGCCTTTCCTTGGTGTGCAGGTTGTGTGTGCACCTCTAAGGTTAACTACACTGAAGACAACCAGCCTTTGTGAAAAACAAATCAAAGGCATCAATGACCAGAGGAAATCAACTTCTGAGTCTTAGGAAGATTACAAATACTTGAAAATTTGCATGTGTTTGAAGAAACCTTAGTATTTTCTTACTGGCTTCAGCTTGCACAACCCCACATGTGAGATTAGACCTCAGTAAATCTGGCTTTTGTGCCTTTCTGCCTTTCCCCGTAATTCTTGGCTTAGCTCTTGTTTGGTCTTTTCTTTAGCTTTTTCTATCCATCCTAATGGCCTGTTCTCCTTGAACTGTGCAAATTTAATGTTATGTGAACACATTAAAGCTATGCAGAGACACAGTGACTGTTGCTGCTAAACAGAAGTATAGGGTGGTGTAGGACACTATTTCTGGAAGCAGATAGCTGAGGCAGCACAGAACTGGATGTGAAGTAATTTATTCAGCTTTCTGATAGTTTAAAGCCTGGTCATATCCCACAATTACTGGTAAAGACTGCCAGGATGGCAACCAGCTAATTTGTTAGTTCACTACTGCCAAATAGAAGGTCTTACTCCACCCACATTTTTCTTCTTTCTCTGTTTCTAGCCTTGTGCTGCCATCACTTGAATTAACACTAGTGTTTCTGGACCCCTCTGGAAACTAATCTAATTAATTTAAAGGGTAGAACATTAACCTAGACAAAATACCTAGGTGCATTTCTGTTGTTTTAGGGAGTTCAATAGGCTCAAGGTAGGATATATATGTTTGAATGTGTACAACAGAGGGTGCTGGGCCTTGTGGTCAAGAGTCAGGGCTTGAGGAGGGAAGAAGAGTGGTTGGAGAGGAGCAAGTTGTTAGTTCAGTTCAGCTGTGTGTGAAACCCCACTCAGGTGCTATCATCCTCAGTTAGGGTAGAGAAGTTTACATTGTGAGAAAATAATAGGCTGTTGCAGTCACTGAAGTCAATAATTAAAAAGTATCAGAAGAGATATTTACAGAGAGAAAGACTTAGGTTTCTTGCCTTAAGAAACCAACTTTTTCATTCAATATGGCCTCCAATGAAACCTGGTATTGTGTTGATAAATGCTTTTGGTCACGAGTATCTGAAGTTAGTACTCTATATCTTATCTAAATAAAAATGTCCTGATTTGCAGAGGTATTTAATATACCCAGCTCTTGTGTATTGCAATAAATAAACGTGGAGAACCTTGTTATGCCTCTGATTCCATCACCGGAGCCTGTGTGGGTGTGTCTGAGGGCAGTGGGAACAAAGGGATTAGCACATGCAGCACAATGTGGCCATTGTACAGTCTGCTCTTTATGCTGTTACCTCCTGTTCCAGTGTGGTTTGGCAGCAACGGAAGATTATAATCCAGGGGTTGCCCTTTGGTGAATGTAAAATGAGTTACTGGTTGTAGTTTTATTTGCAGTGAAAAATCGCCCTTGGCTCTAGAGGCAGTGTCTGTCTTGCTGACATTTGAGTAGAGAAGCCAAATGAGGAATAGATGTGAAAACTGAACATTCATGTTTTCTTACAGTAACCTGTTCATTTTAAGAGAGTGTGAGGCAAGCTGGTGTTTCTGCTTTGACTGCTGCTCAAGCTATTCAGATTGTATCTATTCCACTATAACTCTCACTCCAGTTCTCTTTTATGATCTCTAATTTCACTGTGTATTTTGAAAACCTGGTTTCATTTACAGAGATGGCTTAATTGAACTTGCATTTGAATAGGTCATGTGGTTCCTTAATGGTGTACAAAGAGTACAGTAAACATCTGAGGACTAATTGCTGCTAAGAACAAAACTAACCCAGAGTGTCTTTAAAAATCACACTTGAGTGCCAATATTTTTAAATACCGTATTGTCATATTGTCTGCTATCTGAGGTTTCTCCACAGAGGCTTGTGTTGTGAGGAAAAATATTTTTCTCCTGTATGAATTAAACATATGATAGCTATTTCATGTACCACTTATAACTTATTAATTCTTCATGAGAAACTGAGATTCACGACAAAGTGTCTGTAGCTAAGCCTGCTCATTTTCAACTTCAGAAATGATGGATGAGTGCTGCTTTGCCCTTAAAGTGAAATTCTGAGTGTCTACTGAAGAATAGGAAGCAAAAAGGGGTGCATTAGATGTTCAGTTATCCTGTAGATTTGACAATAAACTAGGTGGCACTGAAGTGCTGATTCAATAAGGTCCTTAAGTATGGACACAAGCTTATCCACATGAGTAATGGTATTGAAGTCAATGAGGGCTACTTGTGTTTCTAAAATTGTATGTAGTTTGGGACCAGAATATGTAGTCTGGGTAAATTTCTAAATATTTTCCAATATGCTCTGCTTTCTGATTTTCATTGTCATACTGCTTTATGTTGTTATAATGATCATGCTTTTATTGTGAACCAAATGAAACTGCTTTACAAATCAAACTATACATATGGACTGTAATAGCTATTTCTGCAAGGAAATGGTATTTGATGGCATAGAATTCCTTGAAGACTCTCTAATGATAGGCAACAAGGAGTATAATTTCCAGTTGAAACAGCAGGAAAGATTTAGGCAAAGTATAATTATATAAAATGTGACAAGCACTTGTCTTCCCATCTGTTTCTTACTCTTGAGAGCAACACTAAAGTTGCAGGATGAAACTTTGAAAGCTATGGATTTAGCCTATAAATCTACAGGATTGCTTGCATAGCTTGTTATGGTGACTTTCTTCCTTATTTTCACTTCAGAAATCTCAAAGTCCCAGAATGATATGACTGACAGGTGTGTCCTAACCTCGGATTGTGGGAAGAATGTGGAAAGAAGGAGGCAGAGAAGGAGCCAATCTGACACTGCCATCAATATTACAAGCAAGGTATCCATATTATTATACATAGTCTCTAACTGTAGGAGTTGTTTCAAGAATTAAATATATTTGTGAGAGCAGTGACTTACACAGTGGAATTTTATTGTATGAACAGGGCTTAGCTGATCTTCACTTACCATAGTCAGAACTCCCAATTCTTCACAAGGTTTTTGACAAGAGTGTGCACAATTGATTTCAGCCCAGAGTTGAAGTGCTAGCCTCAGATTTTTTATAAAGACCATCACATAGGGAGGTAAGGAATGGGTCCTTGTGCTCACAGACTCTCTTAAGGCTGATTTGGTGTCTGATGTGTGATTGTTGGGTTGCAGGATATGCTCTGTCTTGTCCTGTTTCTGCCCTTTTTGCTGCTGAACAGGACCAAGCTATGACCATCCCAAAAGCATCCTGGCACTCTGAGCACTTTTTAACTTGGTAGGGAGAAAACACTGCTGTTAGTTGCTGTGCAACTTCCCTTTTCCTTTTGCTTTGGTTACAGTCTCTAGTGTTCAGTGTTTTCTTGAGAAGTTTGTGAAAAATCCAGTCATCTGTTTTCCCGCAAATTATTCAGGGCTGAAGATGATGTCATGCTTTTGCTTTAAAGTTACACTGAAGATTTTGTTTTGTACAATTTCGGCTTTCAAGTGACTGAACTTTGTCCATACTCAATTTTCCACATAGTGGGTACTTACTGAATTGCCTTGTTCATCTGAGTGAGGTAAATGTGGTCTACTGAGTGCCTGAATTAGATGCTGAGAAAAGCTCTTGCTTTGGGCCAGGCCTCATATTGCTCAGAGCTCCCTTGGTGCGCATTGTTCACTTTCCTCTGAAGTGTCAGGTGCTGATACATGGAAGAGGCAGGATGTCAAACTGCATGGACTAGCAGTTTGAACTGGCCCAGGAAGGTCTGTTAACTCCGTGAAACTAGTTCTGGTATTTTTGTATGCAATTAAATTATGAACAGAATTAGCAACAATTATTAGTTACTTGAGTGCTGCTTTCATGGTGTCAAGCTGCATTCCGATGTTAACTTTATTCCACTGGTGGAGCACTGCTGTCCTTATGCATTCAAAAGCATCAGAGTTGGAGGTGATGTCGATCTAAACTACGCTTCATCACGCACTGATCGCAAACAGTCGGTCATGTATAAAAGATGGATACAGATTCTTTGGCTTGAGAAATGTATTAGTAGGAGATTCCACATTATTTGTGTGGGGGTTTAATTGCACATTTAAAGATTTAGAACTAATTTATGTCCACATTTGCATTGCAGGTTTTTAAAGATAAATTTAAATGTTGTTTGTGTGCCAGAACGCTATTTCTGAGTTGGGAACCTTTTGTTTCATTTAAACCAGTTAGACTGTACTTAAGCTAGAATTTTAGTTTTGCTAGAGGTACTGGGAGTTTTTATGTTTTTTGTAAATGTAATTTTTTAACACTTAGTTTTTTTAATATTGAAGGAAGTTTTACTCTTCTGTCCCTGCACTTATATGATGACTTTTTGTATAATTACCATGAGTTTAAAAGCTACTTTTAATTTTTGTCAATGGCACTATTGCATTATTCTTCAATTTATTTTTTTCTTTTCCATCTATGTTCTCCTTTAGTAAGAGTAGCTGTTTACATATCCACTAGAACTATGCTTTAAGTTATGGGACAGAGGCTGTTTTAAATTACACTTGCAAAACAACCAATTACATTTGTAAAAACTATGATGTAAAAGTCTTATTTGTTGAGATTTCCATACCAGAAAGAACTTTATTTTTATATAACTAATCAAAACAGTAGCTTCGACCCCCCCGCCCCCCAAGAAAGTGTACATTTTTCACTTAGGAATGACTGTGAAGTAATAGCTGCAAGCACCATTTTGAATGTACAGTGTATGCGGCACTACTTCAGTCTCAAGAATGTTATCTGTTTCTTAAATAAGTTTTCTAAATTTGTGATTGATAATCTTGATTCCTTCAGATATTCCTTCAGAGTTGAAATAAATTGTGTTTAACTTCAGTATTAGTGGGGAAAAAAATCCCCACAATGCAATGGCAAGAACTACCAGCCAGTGTAAAATCTGGATTTGGGAAGTTAATTGAACAGTGTTTTCGAGGCTGATCATCATCGTTATCTCTAAGATTACCAAGGGAGCTGCAATTATACCTGCCTCACTGGGGGATCAAGCAGGCATGTACAGTGTTTGGAAGCTGTGATGCATGGGTGGCTGTGGGATACCTCTCCTGTGACATTAGAGCTGGGCTGTGGAGGAGTCTTGCTTATGTGACCTGATGCTAAGTTTAGCACTGGTAGTTATGTTGCCTTGTCAATCACTTATTGTCTGTATTACACAATAGAAGTCTTTCTGATATAAGTAGAACCTAAGATTGTGTGTGTAGTGGGTTGTTTTGGTTAGCAAGTGAAACTGGTGATGTTTTAGGCTTTATAAAGCAGAGACCAATTTCTGTGCTGGGAAATACACTATTTGGGTTTTGTTTGGGGTTTTTTGAGACTATATTCTCAATGCATTTTCTGTCTGTTTCCCTCTTACAAGGGAATGTGGTTCTGGCATCTCTTCTTAAGGTGGGGCAGTTATAACACATAACAATATCTGTGTGTTATAATAACAGCAAACTGGTTAGGATTTTACACATCCTGTTTTTTCAGAAGTAGTCTCAATCTATTATCTGTTGTCCTCATTCTTTAGTGCTTTCTGCTGACTGTGCAGAAGGAGTTCTCAGGTTTGTTAAACATGTATTACCTATTTGTTTTACACAAAAAAGTCCCAATTATTTTTGTTGATTTAGTCATGCTATATTGTTTCTAGTCGCTGTTACAAAATTTTAAAAAGTAATTATTTTCTTATATCCAAACCATATAAAACTTCTTACCTCACTCTTTTTGGACTCACTGAGCTGTGGACATACTTTTCGTAGATTGTATTATCCAGGGAAAGTAGTGTGCCAAAATGAGCTAAAAATCTATTTTCAGCATATTTCTAGCCATATGTATTAGTCTTTTGGAACTTCATTCTATTAACTGTAGTTTTTGATAAAAGAGGTGGCTGAGGAAAAAAAAAAATCTGAGTTTTGCTATATGGATATAGCTTACTTTTTCTCAAATTATCAGGGTTTTCATGGGAAGATTGGAAAGGTGAATGGACACAGTCAAAGCAAAGTTAAAAACACCTTGGAAATTTAAGCTTTTTCTATAAACAAAGTTAAATAAGAACTTGTAAGTCTTTTTCTACTTTTGCGTCTCTTTCAACTTACATTCCTTCTTGCATAGGTAATCATGGGCATGTGTCACAGATATTACAAAATACTACTTTTCCTTTCCTGAATGCAAGATTATTTTTTTCTTCCAGAATTGTTGTTTTGTTAGGGCATAATAAAGCCTTTTATTAGTGTATTACTACTTTTGGTGTATTATTAGTAGACTGTTGTTAGTAATTGCTGTGGTAGTGATCCTTAGATTAGCTGGTGGTATGTTGATTTTAGAAAATTATGAATCTAATGGAGGTACTACTAACTGCGATGAGAGAGTCGTAAATCAACATTTAAATTACTTCATTACCTTTGGAAGTGTGCTACACCTGCATGACCTTGATTAGAGTCTATTGTAACCATGAACTGAATTTTCTTTTGATAGCATTCCTGAAGGAGTAATGGACATTTTTTTAAAATTAAAAAATTAGAATTACTGTCTGAATTTCCTACAGATGAAAAGTGCACCCAGTCTGCAACAGCTCAGCATTGGCGTCCAAAATGACAGTGAAATGCTGACCAAAAGTAATTGCAAGGAGGAAGAAGACATAAGAACCAGTCCCACAAGTGATACAGTTTTTTGTGATGGCAGAAAATATGTAAGTTAAAGGGTGAAACACAACAGATCCCTGAAGGGAACAGATACAAAAAATTGTGCAAAATGTTGGTGTATATTTTGGGTTATATTACAAAATGAAGAATTTTACTGGAGTTTGTATCTGATAAAAGACTGACTGCCTTTGGCACGGTCCTCATAGTAACCCTGTGAACTTTCTGAAGCGTAAGTCCAATCAAATTATTAATGGATAATTGATAGATGGAAACATCCATTAATAATGAATAATGGATAAAGCAGCTTCTTCTGAATGAAGAGGAAACTGACGGTGATGGAAGCCAGGGGAACAGTTCATGGGCTTAGGAATCATCCTCTGATGAATGGCATTTTTAATATTGCTAATGAGAGAGAAGGAAGCCAGTTATGAATGAATTCAACACATGCTTTAAAGCCTCTATGATTAACTGTGGAAGCTAATTTCTGTGTATTAGTGATGAGATTAAGCAGGGTGAAATACCCAAAGAATTCACTGATCTTGTAAAATGATTTAAGGAATCACAATTAAGCCAGCCTGCTCACTTTACAGACGAGTATAAATGCACACAGGGACTGGTGCTCTCTCAGAGTTTACTGTGCTGTGGAGTCTGAGGTGTTAAGCTGACAGGGGTAGTAAGTTTGGAATTACATTTGTGATTCTAATGACAGCCATTTGAACTGGTCTATAGACAGCTCAGGCTTAAAACTGAAATATTTTCTTCTGTCTTATAAGGGGGGAGGTCAAATTCCACTAAACTTCCTTCTGTGGATAAGTGTTAGATAAACTGCTCTGTAAAAACGTATCTTCCAAAATATCAGATGGCATTGCTTCCAGTCATGCCAGCAGAAGTACAATACATGAAGTCGCTACTAAATCTCTGTTTACTGAACCAAAAGGATGGTGACTTCTGCACTGAGTGTATGTGATGTCTGATCAGATGGGGGATGTTTGGACTGAATATCACCACACATCATTGATCAGGACACCTTTCTAGCCTTTCTAAATGAATGAAATGTTCTGTGGAATAAATATTAGGGACTTTCACAGAACCTTTTTTAGGACATATGAGCTAAGAAAAACTCTGTATTCAATTGCCACAAAGGATTTTGGTGGAAAATAAGCATTTTTCTGGTCAGGTGAGTAAAAATGTCACTGAGTGAAAGAGCTGAACTGAGCTACAAGGGAGATTAAGCTGATACACATCTTGCAGAGACAGCAAGATTACATGCAAGAACCATCAGGTCAAAAACGGTCCTTACACTTCTTTTGACTTCCTCAGTATGCGCTCTGGCCCTTCTTTTGTCATGTATGTGTGTTACTTAGAGCTTATAAGGTAGAGGAGATAGTCGCTTTAATCTAATGGATCTGTCGGTGTGAATTGAGTATTTGGCATGCTGCACAACCGAAGCAAAGCATCTGCATGGAAGAGAGATATGATCTTATAAACACTACTCTGCACTCTTAACTGCTGAGTTGTGCAATGCAGAACTCCGAGGTTAACCAGTCCTGTGTGGGTTGGTGTTTATTTTCAGAGGGAGGAGTGATCCAACACAGATACCTTAGCAATCTAGGGCGATGTTGCTGAGAGACTGATCCTAACAGTTGTGCCTTGTGACAAATGCTATATAAAAGGTTTCTAGGGCTCCCCTTAATGAATATCGTTATAAGTGGATGGAGACCATCAATTTTGAGTTGATATTTTGTTCCAGTGAAGGCTAGATAACGCCATAAAGTCACCTGTCTGGGCAGAACCGCAGAAAGGATTACAGTCTGTTCCTTCATTGCCCTCTCATGGCTTTTGTAAATGCTGGACTCAAGTGTTCTTTATATATATGGATGGAGTGCATCCAAACCTTTGCCCCAAAGGTAAAAGTAGATGAAAGGAGAACAAAGTGCCTGAGGTGAACTAGGAAACATCTGACCTATGCATCAGAATACAACAACTGGAAGTCTTTCTATTTTAATCTTTCCTGAATGGTCTACAGTACAGAGTAAGCAATTTTTATATGGAATTAGGGCATCTTTAAGGTATTTACTGAAGGTGCAGGCCACTTTTGTTTCTTTTAATACATGAGAGAACCCAGTGTCCAGTGGTGTACCCTGCTATGAGCTATGTATTGAAAGGAGTCTAATTCAATATTTTGTATGTTCTTAGTTTCAGAGGGTTTTTAACTCCCTTTCAGGCACTGATCCCAGTTTTCTCATGGGAAATGGCATAGCAGTTTTATTCAAAGATTGAATTGCTAGATCTAGAAGTTACTTAAGCACTTTCCTAGTCTAGGGAGCTTACTGAAGAGAAGAGGGCAAAGCATAGAATTGCAATTACATAATAATTTTTAAGGTTCTTATAAAACATTCCATTGCTTCTATACAGGTTACCTTAATTTTGTTATTTACACTATCTTTACAGTTATGTCTGTAAAGATACTGACTATTTAAAGGAAGTAGATGCTTTATCCTGTTTGATCTGAAACTCCTTTTCCCAAATATTTGTCTTTTTTTAGGGGAGTTTGTTTAGTCTTAACAGCACTTGCACTGAATCTGGCAATTTTGGCAAGGCTAATGTCACAGGAGAAATAGAGTTTGCCTTAAGATACATCTTCAAAGCTTGCATCTTGGAAATTTGCATCAAGGGATGCAAGAACCTGGCTTATGGAGAAGAGAGGAAGAAAAAGTGTAACCCGTAAGTATTTTGTAGAGGAGGAGAAAAAAAAAACAAAAGGAAAATACTCTGTTGCTTAAGATACTTATGCATGTTGTGATGTTATGACATACTGGCACTTCCAGAACACCCAGTGTACACACCAGCCCTTTGTGCATGTACACACTGGAAGACAAACAGGTTTCATACTAGTGCTTTATTCCATTCTAACCATTTTCTGCTAGGAATTTTTTCTCTGCCTGTGATCAGTCAGTTGGATATTTGTGTTGCTGATGAGTACCTTTGGACCTCAAGAATAAGTCCAAGTTGTGCCCAAAAAATTAATATGTAAGTGACTGAAACATGAGATGTCCTGTTCCTAATTAATCTGCTGACTCACTGTGGGTCACTTGGGTGATTGCTATACTACTTAGCGTAATAAGAGCAGGAATTTCAGATGCTGCAATGGATCTTGAAGTCTAAAGCTGCTTGTAATGATGTGTCATTGTAGGAGGAAGAAGGATCTCCGTCCATGGATAAAACATGCCATAGAAACTTTTGTTGGACAGTTAAACCTTGGTGATATCTCTGTTTATTACTTAACAATCTTCTCTGACCATGCAGCAGCCACTGACAGAAAGTCACCATGTAGAATACCTAATTACATGTTCTTGCCCCTGCTTTCACACTGTGTTTGAGCATTTGAGTGACCACATTGGAACTGTGGTCTTGCAGTCACCTTCACCCAGAAGGTCGATCGGTTTTGTGCGTCTTGCAGAGAATGTTCATAAAGACAAGCTTGGTGATGACCAGTGCCATGCTGGAACAGCAGCTTGTGGAGCATGGCAATTTGGGAGCACTTCAGAAGTGGGTCAAGGTTCTTTAAGTCCCCTGGTAATTAAGCTAGACAAACAATTACAGGAAACTTGAAAGGCAATGTGGGAAGTGCTCTGTAGTGGACATTATGTTCTCTATTGGCATATATATATATTTGTTGCTTTCCAAGCTAACAGAAAAAGTACAGTATACTCATTTAACATGCTTGCTGAAAAGCAGACTTTTAACTGATATTTAAAGCCTGTAGAATTATTTAGCGTATTTGCTAGTTTGAAGTCTGACTAGTAACTTTTTAATTAAATTGATCTGGGGTCATAAAACAAGAGGCTAAATCTTCTAGTACCTCTATATCTTAAAAGTAGCTTAACCTACAGATAAGTTTGGAAAAAATAGTGGAGATGTGTAAGTTCTGCACTGATGACATGAGATTTTATTTATCTAGTAAGTTAATCGAGAGGCTGTTTTAAAATTGATTTAAATCATATGTGAAATATATACATCAAATACAATTTAAAAATATTATGTAAACAATCAATCCTTTCCCTGACAAGCTGTGAGATTCTCTATTGTTAAAACTTTAATTTTGAAGCCCAATGAACTGATATTAAGGGGAGTATTTAGTATTAGTGTTCACTTGACCTACACATAAGAAACTGGTTAGGAATCTTTAGTGTTTGATATCAGCCCAACTCATCTTCCAGAAATTTTTTTTCACTGATTTTCCCTTGAATCAGTGCTAGGGCAATTTTGACCACTTTAGACAATTTCCCATCTTCACTCTGGTGACTGTTAGAAACATTAGCATTTTCAAGACTTATGAATTGTTATGTATTATTTGAGAATTCCTTTTTCTGCTATATGGTACCTGCTGTTGTGAAGACAAGAGATTTTCTTTAAGCAGCTGATCCTAAAGTTGATGGAGTTTATATACTTTTTTTTCTTTGATCACATAATATGGTCTTTGTTTATATTGTAAAACTGTCACTCCAACTGGCAAGTTGACTTCTTTAGGGGCTGTTTTATCAGAGGCCAGAAGTATGAAAACAGAAGATTCCTATTCAGATTCTAATCCTTTCCCCTCTTACAAGGGTATTGAAACACAATAGCTGAATGATACACAGGGGTCCTTAGAGTCTATCTGCTTTTACTGAGAAAAGATATTAACCACATTTTGCCATTTCATTGATGGAAACTTACAAAGTCAGTAAAATTATTTAAGAATTAAGAAGACACCCTCTCATCTAATTGTTTCCTTCATTTGATCCTCCCTGCCCCTTCTGATCACTTTCCATGTATCTTTCTCTTTGTTTGAAGGTATGTTAAGGTTTATTTGCTTCCTGATAAATCTGCTCGGGGCAAGCGAAAGACAGCTGTCAAAAAGGGCACAGTGGATCCGGAGTTCAATGAGACTTTGAAGGTATGTTTTGCAACTGCATGCTGCTCAGTGTGCTTTTCCATGGTACAGTCCTGCAAGGTTCAAATAGACCTGATGGGGCAAATTTAGGAGTCACTGACAATAATAACTTTTAAAACTATGTTTTTTCCAAATAAGAGAGTATGATTTTGGAGTTTCAACTGTAAATTGCAAACTATTAGAAGAGTCTGCCTTTGTTCAAGATAACATTTTTAAGAAATACCAGTGTTGTTCTGAGTTATCTTGTGACAAAAGCAAAGTGTCTTTCATACACACATTCTTTTTGCACAGTCAGGAACTGGGTGTATTGCAGAACATTTGGAATTTTACACAAGTATCCCTTTCAAGTGGTACTCCTTTGCTCAGTGGCACCGGGAGTGTCTTCTGTTGTTAGCTGAATGCTGACTTCTACCATCTCTAAAACATTGTCTGCTTCCTCTTCCCTGTGCAGCTAATACTAGGGCGTTTCTTTGTAGTGTCTAATTTCAAATATCAATACTCCCACTAGAGAAGAGTAGTTATGATTTCAATTCCTTAATGCCTTGCAGTATTACTTCTCGCATTATTGTAAGAACTGTGCGTGGGAAATAGAAGCCATTATTCTTACTTCACAGCCACTTAATGAAAGGTGAAGCTGAGTACTGTCAGCTGGGAGAGGCTGGTTTAGTTTGGTTGTTCCTAGCTCCAGTTTTGTACTCAGATCACTATAAACCAATTTTTGTGTGTGCTTTGGCAAGCTGCAGTAGAACGCAAGATGATGAGTTTTAGCCCCTTGTTCTATGAGTAACATATTGTCTTGGAAGAGATTATTAAACAAAGCTAATGGAAGGACAAACTGGTAGTTTTACTTCTTGAACTACATAAAAGTTTCAGTGGTACCCCTAACTCTTGGTGTGTATGAACATAAAGAATTACTAGTAAGTGAAACAAGCAAGATGGTTGAAAATACCACCATGAAAATCTGGTAACAACAAAATGGATTTTTGTAATGTATGTAATTTGCACCCAGCCCAAAGTCTGTATGTAAATTTTACATTGGAGGAAAAAAAGAGAGGCTGCACTTGAAATTGTTGGTCCTAATTTTATAGTCCTTTTTCAATGCCAGAGTCATGTGGAGCTGATAAAAGGAGATAGAACCATACCTGAGCTCGCTGCATGAAGTCTAAGGGTGTTTACTTAGAAATCTTTAAATTTAGTTTAATTAATAGTTTATCCAGAGTAGCAAAAATGGTCAAAAGTACATAGCACTATTGCAGATAAACTGCATCATGACACCAAGATCCAACTCAGTGTGGTTCATCTATGAATTAAGGCACCTGCATTTAGAGATGTGAGAGCTGTTCAAGTGCTCTTGGGAATCACTGGAGCACAGGGTGGTTAGCCACAGAGCAGCCTACACCCAGCTTGTGATTCAGCAGCCTAAATATGGGTAGTGATTTCCTTGCCTGTGCCATTGCCTCCAGCTTTCAGTCTTTCAGTGGAGGTCACCTATGGGCTGGGTATCTTGTCTCATGTGGGTATATTAGATACCCAACAATGTCTCAAAGGGCTCTAACTATGGGGAAGTTAATCAAGGCTTTAATTAGTGCTCAGCTGAGTTACTTCCTTGCTCCTGTTACGTAGATGTCCACCGAGCAGAGTGGGAGTTTTAGCACCATCATTAGATGTCTTCATCTTGAATTGGCCTCCAGAGCAACCAAATTCTGCGGGGAGCATAAACAGAAATAAAAATAAAACCCAGAAATCAAAAATCAACCCACAAAAATCCCCCAACAAACAAATGGGGAAAAAAAAAAAAAAAGGCAAAATGACAACCCAGCAAAAATAGTCAAGAATTATTTAAAGTTCTGAATTAATAATCAAAATCTTTAGCCATGCAGGTCAAGGTATTTATGGAATGTAACTTTTATATTTGAATGAGCATAATTTAGCATTTAAATAGTGGGGTAATAAGCAGATTGCAAAGCACACTCAGACAACATGGTTCTGTCTGCATCCAGATGCCTTCAGCCAAGCCATGACTGGGCTTCCAGTGAGCAAGTCATGAGCATGAGCCTGCATTCATCCTGTATATTGCTTTGTAAATGCTGTTTATCTTTCTAGTACAAGATTGAACACTCCCAGCTGAGAAGTCGGCAACTTCAGATCTCTGTGTGGCATGCAGGAGCACTCAAATACAGAGTGTTTTTGGGGGAAGTAGTGATTGCACTGGCAGCATGGAATTTCGAAGAGGATTTGATGCAGATTTTTGACTGGTATCAGCTCAAACCCAAGGTGATTCTTATATTTTCTTCTTAGTTCTATCTTAAGAGCAAGACACAGTGAAAGGCATGAAAAAGATCACCCTTCTGAGATCACTGAGGGGAAAAATGCTGTCAATTCAGCTCACAAGTAGGATGTGTAGCAAACACAAGCTGTGAGGAAGATGTGGATGAGAATGATTATAATGTGTACTTCTCTATGTCCCTTTCCTAAGCTTGAAAAGCCAGAAGATGATCTTACCCAGTACAGTGGTGAACTCCTCTTATCTGCAAGACTGTCAGTACCAGTCCAGTATAAACATTTCCAGTTTGAAGGTATAAAATTTTTCAGCATTTATAGAAGTCTTTTCCAATGTAAATGATTCTATGATTCTGTGAATCCCTTGACTACAAAAGAACTGAGTTCAATGAAAGACTGGCAATATGTCTATGTAATATTCCTTTATGAGGTTTTTAACAGCTACAGCCAATGGTGCTTTATGGTGTGTTATATTTTAAATTATTTAAAATGGAAACATTTGCCATCTTTTTTTTTTTTTTTTAATGCCAACAAAAGCTATATGTTATCATGGCAGCAAGATGATACATTGAAGCTGTTTTGCCTACTTGTACCTGTCATGGTGTTACCTGTAGAGGTTATTTTGGTTATGAAACAGCAGTGTTTGTGTCCAAGGTAGACACTGCCAATTTAGGGGAAAAAGTGGAAGGGCAACGTCTGCAGGAGTACCAGACCAACATCCTTGGCTTTCTCCAATGGCGTCATTTTAGAGAGATTGTTTCACTTGGGAGGTGTTAGGTTCAAAATGTATAGTCAGGGTTCAGTTTTTGGTAATGGAAAGTTGTATGGTACATTAAGTATTGCTGTAGTATGTCAGACCAAGAATCTGCTGGTGGAGGGAAATAAACACTTTGAGGGGGAGGAATAGGAAAAATATAATTTTCCTTACCTCCCTAGATCATAGGGAGGTGTATAAAGGTTCAGAGCTGTAGTAAAGCGCTCTGTATTTGGACCACAGCAACTGCTAGAGGCAAATAGGAAGCTCTAATTAGCTGTTTGGGTTTTCTTCCTTTTTTATTTTTTTCCTCTCACAAATTATCCCAAAGTTACCAGATTGCTTTCTTCAATTTTTTTTCTCTCTGTGTAGGCCTCTGTATTGGGTCTCTGCTCTGTACCTAGAGCTGTGAAAGGAGCAGTATCACCCCATGGGTTTGGCTGTTCCTCCTGCTTCTGACTGTTCCAGAGAAATGCTTTTGTGGGTACTGCCTTGTGTTTACATTTCATGAACACAACAGAAAGCTTTGTCTTAGGAACAGAAATCATGAAGCAGCCTGCTACTCATTGCTTGGTTCCTTTGTGTGTGTGAATCATGCTGTACAAAAATGTTGAAATCCTTCAAATATTCCTAGTATAGCCTTATGACTCCTTATCTCAGTAGTACCACTTAGGCATTCTCTTTCTTACTTATAGCAGCACCTTAACCTATGAGCTGAACTAACTGGGCATTTCATGTGATAAGTGCTCCTTTTTCAGGAAACAAAGACCAAGGAGTTCCCAAATGCCAGCTTCAGGTTATGATATTTGGGGCCAAGAACTTGCCTGTGCTAAGATCTGCTGGAATGCTGAACTCCTTTGTTAAAGGGTATGTATGAGGCCTAACACTTCAAATATGAAATGTCACATGTGTTCTGTGCAAATGTATGTATCAACATGTTTTCATCAGGAGACTGGCATGTGAAAGTGGCATCATCCATACTTAAGAGTTCCTTGTAATGGTTTTGTTGGGGTGCCTGCAGAACAGCAGCAGTCTGCAGAGTGGTTATGTATCCCACCTGCCTTTTTGGTCATGAACTTTAGAATTTATTATGTCATTAAAATTTCTAGTTTTGCTAGTTTAAGTGTGTCCTTTTAGATATTAGGAGGGGAAAAAAGTGCAAATAAATATGGTATTGTAATTCCTAGTTTCAGCCTCTGCAGAATTAGGTATAGCTTGGGGTACATTGAAGGTTTTTATCCTCTTCTTTCTAGACCTTTTGAAAGAGAAGGGACTGAAATTTTTTTTTCAGTGTGCTGAGTAGGTTGTATGTGGAATTGTTTTACTTTCTTGTTGTCAGGCATCAGATGCCATTGGTAGTATGATACTGGAGTAAACTTGTATCTCATAAAGCCATTTCACCTGCTGTGGCACCTATCTCTGGTGAAATGGTGAGCATTTTATCTCCTGAAAGACAGGTTTTGGGCAGTATTGGATAAATGTGTGTGAAGTAAAGACTCCTTCAAGCAGTCAATGACAGCAAAATAAAAGCAGATCAGAAGAGCCTATTTGCGCACACTCTCAAGGCAAGCAGAAAATGGTGCAAGTCCGAAAATAAACTCACTAGCACCATGCTGTGTCTTGCACTTAAACTGAACTTTTTTGCTCTCTAAGGCAAACCAAAGTGCCTTAGTTTACTATTGTAAATGCTCTATTTTCTTGTTGAGAAATCAGTAACCTCTTATTGTTTTGGGGAAGTTGTCTTATCCTTCCAGACCAAGCAGAGATAAAGCAAAAGTCTCCTGTCCTGAAGAAAGAAACCTGTCCTCAGTGGAAACACCTGTTTGTCTTTGATGGTGTGACCCCAACTCAGCTACAACAATCATGTCTACACTTGACTGTCTGGGACAAGTCAACTTTCAGTTTGAGTGATCAATTCCTAGGAGGAGCCAAGCTTGGTGCAGGTAAGTTCTTTATCAGTAAAAGTTGAAAATAATTTGGGAGAAAGCTCCTTTAGTTTACATCCTAAACAATAATAGTTATACTATGCTATTTATTACCTGCTGTCATGTGCTTATACATATGGTCCCAGCTTCTGTCATAAGTAACTTGCAGTCTTGGGCCCTCCTCCTGCAAGAACTGATGCATGTTCTTTAGTTCAGGTCTGTGGGGAACTTCAATGTTGTTAGTGGAAATTTTCAGAAAAGCCATTTGTAATTAGCATGGTGACTTTTGGGGTCAGAGCATTGCTAAGACAAGCACAGAAATGGTTTGGCTCTAACACAGAGCTCTCTGTATTTTAAAAGATTTATTCCTTTTAACTGTTTTCTGTGCACTGGTTAATTTTAAATAATTTTTTATCAAAAAGAAGCACAAGAACTAATGATCTAGTAGATTCCAACCTTGCTTATGTTTGTGATTATCATTTTACATCCACGAATCAATTCAATCAATGAAATACAGAATGTGAAACTTGCCTAGAAGGAGCTAGTGCATGTCTGAGGTTTGGGCTTTGTTCTAACCTAAGACCAAGCTTCTCACTCGAGGCTGAAAAGTGTCTGAGAAACTAAACACTCTGCTTGCTGAATGGGCCCTGTTCTGCTGGTAGTTGAGCAGGGAAGCATTATCACTTGAAGGCTGAGCCATGGAGTCTCCCACCCCTGTCCTCCCGGAGAGTAAGTGTCATGGTTTCAGTATTTGAGATGAAAGGCTCAAAAAAGATTGAAGTTCAGTCATGCTGTTTGGGTATCAGCATGTACTTTAGAGGAGTATTATCACTACTGATTACTCAATGTCATGCAGGCTTCCTTGTGAACTTTTTTTGGTTATCTGACCCAGAATTCCCTTTCTGCTAGAGCAGGGACTACCTGCTTATAAGTGATCCAAACCTAAGCCTAGTAATGCATGAAAGTCACTGGAGATGAACTGAAGCAGGAGACTTTGTGCAATTCTGCTATTACTAGTAGCATGCACGCTTGCTTCTCTGCTCTTTAGTTATACAACTAAAAGCTTTTTATTTGCTGCAGGCTGAAATCTTCAAAGAGTAATCCTAGCTCACAGGATGTAAATAATACTTCAAAACTGTAAATACAATTTATTGTAATAAGTGCTTAAGGAGCTGTAGAACAAGTGACATTACTGTTGAAGTGGGCAGAGGCTCTTTTGTTAACCAGTCCATTGGGTCTGAAGTTGGGTAAATCCAAGTGAAAAGTAACTGTGATCTTTCCTTTTACTTTCTTGCAGAGGACCTGTTTGGGTCTACAGACCTTGTTTCTCAGTCAGAACTCCAATGGCAGGAAGTGCTCAGCAACCCAAACATGTGGATGGACTTGACACTTGTACTGCATTCAAATAAGGAAAACTTTAAATCATGAGAGATTATCACACAACTCTTCCTTTCCCATGACTGATGTTTTAAACTCAAATGGTTCATAAACTTCAGATCTGGGGCCAAGTGTGCTGTAACTGCCCCTACTCCAACTTTTAGGGAATAAAATTGAGTGGTTTATTTCTTCAAAAGTTACAATTTTAACCTCTGTCTCTATCTGGAGTAAAAGTTAATATTGTTTCTTCAGGAGAGACAGCCTCAGTTTGGGATGCACTGTGCTGCCAAGGCAACAGTAGCCAGACACCATGCAGTTATCCATTTCTGGGAACAGCAGAACTGTCATTATTTAATTTCATCACAGCTAGGAATACTGCTCAAAGAAAATAATTGTTACAAGAAAGTTACATGCTTTCAGTCTGATGTTTTATACACAGAACTGAAAACTAGCTTATCTGTGGTTGCTGCATAGAGGAGATGCTAATGATTGTGCTTCAGAACTATCTGTACTGCCACTATTATTGCACATAATGCTAAAAATCCTTGGCCTGTAGCCATGTGTCTCACATGTGTGCTATATCATGGTGCTTAGAAAAATCTCCCCCAGCAGGAGTGTGGGACAACAGCTAGTAGACTAAGTGTGGGTGTACTAAGTTCCTTATCAGCTACCACTTTAAGACAGATTTAACAAGTCTGATCTGTAGAATGTACAGCACATGGCAAGAGTTTAGCTTGGTTTATAATTTATTCATATGGACTGGTGGAAAGGCAAGCTTGGGGCAAAAGTACTGTGTCCTTTTACCCTGTCTTGGATGTAATGTTACAGTCAGCAGAAACTTCATATATACAACTGTAACCAATGCTGTGTTATACTTTAAACCCTTACCATAAGTATCCTCCTTTCTCGGTCAGTGTGGCTTTTAAGGATTTAAGATTTAAAGGCACAAGAACTCATAGGCTAAGTTCAGGAACTAAAGAGCAGTAGCATACTTTACACAAAACACACCCCACACAAGAAACACTTGACTTCACCTCCTTTGTTACTTTGCAGATCTTTTATTTAGGTGTTTGCTGCTGCAAATAAAAAAAAAAGGAAAAAAACAACCCACACAAGATTCAACTCGCATATAATGCAGCATAGATATTGTAAATGGAAGAGAAGAAGTGACAACATACTGTATCTCACTTTCTAACAGATTTTCAAGGAAAGGGGGAGATTGGGGGAAGAATGATCACAGAAATGCTCTCTACTAGAGAGAATACAACTGTGATATAAACAAGCAGTCCCTTCATCTTTGGAGTCTGAAACTTTAAATCAAACATTTAAAAAAATTAGAAAATTTGTTAGAAAAATAGGTGCAGTAAAATTGTATATATTGGATCATGTGTACATATAACAGTTCTCATTAAGTAAAAAAATGATCTTTACAAATAATGCTTTATAGTAAATCAGCTGCAGTGTATCAGACTACAGTGTTGTTTAGGCATTTTTACAGATGCAAGTCTTATTAAATCTGAAAAGTAACAAAATATACAGAGCAAAACTATTTCCTTTAAACTAGTACTGCAATCCACATCTTGCATGTTTTATATATATATATAAATACTACACTATAACTGATCAGTAATGAAGCTGGAATGCAAACACAGTGGTGTATTAGATTCCAACAGAGTATTTGCTACTTGTTACTAGAGAGTATCACTGTCCCTATGCCACACTTCTGAACCATCACTGCAGAATTTTTCCGGTTGAGAACAGCAACCAGAAAAAGTCTAATTTATACACAAACTAGTTCTGAGGTGTTATCAGTTCTTTCATATGTGGGGGGGGGAGTTGGGGAGGGGGAACATGGGCATCAAGACCAAGGAAAAAAAACAGGGTGTACAAGCACATGTGCAAGGTTGTACACACATATATATACAGGTGCTTGCAAATCCTGAGTTCCAGAACCTGTCTTCTCAACTGCTGGACTTTACACTGTAACTATTAATACAAAGACATATGGCACAAAATTCACCCACAAATGCTTATTTTTTAGACCTGGCGGATTCCAGCACCTGCACAGGACACGTATCTTCAACTAGAAGCACGGCCTGTTAAAATTTGTCTTGCTTAAAGAGAGATGTGACTTAAGGCCTTTTGGCACTAAGCAAAGGCATGAGCAAGTTAACAGGATCAGTGGTACAATAAGTTTTTACCTATACCAAATTTCACAGAAGATACAGAACAAAAGGGAGATTCAAACACCTCTGGGTTTAGAGAACATTTGTTAAGTGTCATACAGTGACCCCTCCTCAGGGAAAAAAAAAAAACAAAAAAACCAACACAACAAAAAACCCCCCCAAAATAAGAACACAGCATGAAGATCTGCCTTTCCCACAGTCCTGTCTTCTTCTTACAAGCATTGTTACATTGCTTCAAACTCATCAATTCTCTGCTTGGTGTTCCCTTGCCGGATCTGCCGCAGTGTCTTGTACTTGTCACGTCCCTGTCGCATGTTCTCCGAGTGGATAATGTCGTTTTGGGTTCTCTTGTTTTCATCTCTAGCCTGGGCCAGCTCATCTGTCAGTGTCTGCAAGATAAAGAACATTAAATACAGGTTTGTGTGAGAAGTTTTCAGCTTATGACAGTAGTGTTCTTTGGTGGGAGCTGACAGTTGTTAGATGAGTGGATAGATGGGTGACATGGATACAACACTATGGATGATTTAAGCAATCTCAAAGCTTGAACAATGAGGCTAATCTTTATATAACTTGTCTTTATTTCAAGCTGCCTACAGGAACTGTAAACAAAGAAAAACTATCATTCTCTGTGTGTTTAACCAAGTGGTTAAATGATGGCTTCCAGGAAAGATTGTTTCAATTACACTGCCTCTCCCAAACATCATCTTACCCTCAGCTGACTCTGTACACGTGCATTCTTCTCTGCTTCAGTAATGCGCTTCTCCTCGTTGCGGTCATTCCTGATCCCCTCGCTGGAGAACTCAGCGCTGTAGGCAGAGTACTCAGAGCCTTCATCTTGCAAGTTATCATGGACATGGTAGTTCACTGGCTCATAGACAGGTGGTGGGGGTGGAGGTGGAGCAGTCATTACCAGGTGTAACTCCTCCTTTGTCTTCACCAGATCCTCCTGGGCTTCCCTGGCCTTTGGGAAAAGAGTAAAAAATATTTTAAATGCATTTCTTCTTTTAAACCACCTTAATGAACACCTTAATGGTTATCTTCCCAGCTTTTTCAATCCATTAAGAAAAGCAAGGAAGAGAGAATCAAATCTCTGCAGCTGACAGTGCTCTATTAATCTTATACAGAACTTTGTTATTTTGCTGGTTATGCCATCATTCACTGTGTAGTGTGCAGGGGATTTGAGCAAAGAATCTTCTTCCAATAAAACATCCTAGTAAAAACAGTTCTGTGGAAAGCTGCAGTTACCTTCATCCTGTTCTTCATTTGAAGAACAGTAGGCTGAAGAGAGACAGGTTCCTCAGAGCAAGAACTTAAGATTCCCAAGTTGGCATTTTTAATGCAATCATGCACTAGGCAGTCCCCTTCCTTCCTGCTTCAATGGTTCTGCCCTCCCACACAGGCCACAACCCTACTGAGAGGGCACTAGGAGCATCAGGCACTCTGAGCCTTGTGTGATGCATCTTTGGTTTTAGTGCATCATGTTATTATAAACTATGCCAACCCAGTTGCTAGGAAGCCACCACCAACAGCACACACTCCTCAAAATGGATACCTGCAGTGTGGCTGCATTTGCAGCATCTTCTCTTGACTGATGTAACATTTTAAGACATTAAATCATGGATTACATCAGTTACCCCTGTGCCCCTTTCACTCCAAGAAGATCACATTTTTAGGTTTTATACAGATTTTCATTTTTAATTTTGACTGAAGACTTGTTGGAAGAAAGGTGTTTTGCAGGCATATTGCAGATTCACCGCAAGTTTGCCCTTCTCCAATGCTGTACAGATGTTTGGCTCCACATGTTTAGAAAAGTCACACCAGGCTGAGCACTACAGTGTGCTCTGCTCAAGCATAAGGGTTTAGAGCAACTTTGCAAAGCAGATACTCACTCTGATTTGCCACTCTTCAACCTCGCTCTCTTTACGCCTTCTTGCCTCTTCAAGAAGTGCAATCTTGGCTGTATACTCTGCAAGCTCTGTAGCCTGTTAAATAATAAAACTGGAATTATAAGGACACTTAAAATTCCCAACCCAACCACCAAGCACAAAAAAAAAAAGCCCAACACTGTTAACTGTAATAAAGAAATTATGAGCAAGTAGATTGCTTATGACAGAAACTACTGCCACAATGATGCTATGACATGGTCTAGTACTTTACTGCACTATGTTTTTCCCAGGACAAGATGTCTTTGCCTTACTCAAAAACATGTCTTATCCTCAAAATGACTGAGTCTTACCAGCTGTTCCTGGCTCTTTATCTGGTCCATAGTTTGTCTTTCCAGCTCTTCCTTGGCCTGCAGAGCAGCCAAACGGTCAGCTTCCAAACGTTCTGCTTCTTCCTGGGCTCGTCTCCTTTCCTCCTCCAGCTGAATGGCTCTTTGGATCTGATCCGAGAGCTCTGGAAGAAGACAGATCAATGTGGTTAGTCCACAAACCTGGTCAAAGCTAAAGAACTACAAACAGTCTCTTAGGTAACTGCAGAAGTCATGACAGCGCTTTACTCCAGCTTGAATACTCCCTTCACTGTGCTCCTCAAAGTAATTATTTGCATAATACACCAAATGATTGGATTCAGAAGAGTCAGATCCACATTATAATTAGATCTTCTGCAATATGTTTGCACTGAAGTCTGTAACACTGACTTGACTCCGCTGCCCTTAATTGACCAGATGCTGCTGTCTCCAATCTGCCATCTCTGCGTTGAAACAGAAGCTTCCATTTTACTGGAAAGGCTTATTCCCAAAGTACTTTTTTCTGCCAATTGTTGAGTAAAAAGTACTTGAAAACTTAGCTCTTGCTCATGGCCAGAAGAGGCTCTTCTACTTAAACCCACTTGGCAACAGGGGAAAACAGAGTTCTTGCCCTTCAGCTGCCAAATGCAATCTGCAGATTTTATGCTATTTTCATACTTTGGATTATCTGAGTAGTGTGGTGCATGCATATGTGCATTTATCCATATGGGCAAATATTAGTAAGCCTTGCCAAGAGATTCCAGTGTCACCAGATTCAGTCAAGGCATAGACAGTGACCCACATAACTCCTCTGCAGAGTGCAATACATGCAGTCTGGTCAGCCAGGACAAGTACTTTACCTTTCTCCGCTTTCTGGGTCTTCACTTCATACTCTTGTAGCCTCACCAGCAGCTCCTCCTTCTCCCTCAGCATTTGCTCTTTCTCTCTCTCAATTGTCTCCCTCCTCCTCTTTTCATCTTCTAGCTGTTTCCTGTTAGAAACACATTTCATCCTTGAAGCTTGCTTTCAGGCTCAAGCTACCACAGACAAGAAAGTTGGCTGGGCATCCCTCCAGGCAGCTCAGTAGGAAATGGCTGCCACAAAATAAGAGCCAGGAGACAGAAATAGGCTGTTCCTTCATCACTTCAGAATTTTTGCTTGGTTTTGGATGCCCCATTTCAGCTGTATTTTTGTTGGCTGCTACAGAAATTTAGAACACCAAATAGCTACTAGATGCAGGGAGAAACTAAGAAGATGTAACTTCGTTACTTCTGCTGTAAGTAGGCAAAAACAAAAGCACTGAGGGAATGAAGAAAAACAACCCACAAGTACAGGAGAAAGACAGCATGACCTCTTGAATCATAAGCAACACGCAGCCAGTGGTAGAATTGCTATTCCTTTTTCCTTGCCTGCAAGAGATCTCCCAGTCCCCTCTTCTCTCTTTACACATGTTCCCTCTGAAGGTTTTCCCTTTACTCCCAATCATTCCATGGTCCAGCACATAAATCAGGAGAACCCTCCTCTAGGTGTGCACCACCAGAACCCACTCTGCTATGCCTTGCACATTTCCTGGCAGCTCTTGAGACCGCACAGGACGGCAGACCTACATGGTCACAAGAAGAGAAATGCTGACAGTCCTTCTGCAGGACACCCAAAGTCCCCATAAGCCAGTTCTCTGGGGCCATGCATGTGCCCCATGAACCTGGGATGGCTCTCCCCCTTGCCCAGACAAAACCCTGTTGCTGACCACTGACCTGCAGCTGCTTGCTGAACCCTGCAAGTTCTGCCACCCCATGCCCACTGCCTGTATTCAAACTCACCTTTCCAGTTGTTTCTGGTGCTTCTCTTCCCGGGCCTGGGCTTTCATCTGTTGCACCTCAATGGTGTCAGGCTTCCTGCGCCTCATGTACAGTTCATGGTTGCCCATGCAGAGCTGCAGGATCCTCTTGTTAATTCTCAGGCGAGGGGCGTAAAACACAAAGTCCTAGAAGAGAGACATAATACAGTCACTTTTACTCAAGCATGCTTTCTCTTCTCCCAGCTAACTGCAGAGAGAGAACCTTGCCATTAATTTCACTTTAATTCAGGCCATTTAAACACAGCAGCAGGGACTGCCAAATCATCTGAAGCAAAAACTACTGTTATTTATATTCTCTTTTTAAAGTGTACATAGAATTAACAAGTTACTCTTCTATAAAAAGTATCTTTTAGAGAAAATTCCAGACTCAAAGAAATCTCCTCTAAATGGATATTGCTAAACGTTGCAGAAGACTCTGGGTTGGCAGGTAAACATATGGGCAACACATAGACCTCTACTACTGACCAGCTTTTCAGTTTGCAGTTTTGTGAATGAAAGATAAAGCACAAAACCAAACTATTAAAGCATCTTTGTAGGATTTCTTGCATTTCTAGAATTTCTCTATTTGAATCAATATTCAAGGCCCCACATGTGCTTTTTCAGAGAAAGAAAAGAAATGCTTTCTAATATAATTCTTTTCCTTTTCATGGCATTTCCTGATTAAGTTGACCAAGGCTGGTACAAGCATGTCAAATAAAAACTAATTTTTTAGCCACCAAACATACAGATTATTTGGAATATCAGGTTGCAGGCAGTAAAAAACCAAAGTTACTCTAAAATTTCTGGTTCAGCAAGAACAGCTGCAAATTTCTTACTATCTGTGTTACAATCAGACTTTTATAGAAACTATAAACCAGACTGGATTTCTGG
Source organism: Formicarius rufipectus (assembly GCA_013399695.1). NCBI lineage: Eukaryota > Metazoa > Chordata > Aves > Passeriformes > Formicariidae > Formicarius > Formicarius rufipectus. The sequence continues at coordinate 1,680,462 of VXAU01000433.1, read as the reverse complement.
AAGAGAATTTGCTAAGAAAGGGATGCAGAGGGCCAAGTTCATTACCTGCCTGATGATTTTTCTGAGTCCACAGCCACATGCATTTATAACGAAGTCTGAGCTTACACAGTGAACAAACTCTGCATCTTTGTGTCTTCTGTGAGTACTGTGTGGCCAGAGCCACACTAAGCTGCACAGCTCTAATATTGCTGACTGTGATTCATCCTACCTCCTGCTTCTGACAAGTAATTTTAAAAACAGTTTGTGCATACTGTGATGAACAGGTCCTATCCAGAGGCAAGGCTTACTTACATGGAATTAAATACTGAGGGAATGGCTGGTGCTTGCAATTGTCATTTAAGGCCATAACCAAGGGACAAAACATTTTGGTGGACTGAGTATTTTGCTGCCGTTATAACACCTGCCTTCTTAAGAGGAGACACAAGTGCATGAAAAGACCCAGACAATTTATCAAATGCTTAGAATTAGGGTCCCTATAAATTCTTCTATCAGCAAAGCTTTAAACATATCACCACCCAGAAGGAAAAGGACAATTGACACAGAAGGAAAAAACATGACTGAGGTTTTCAGTGTGAACATCTTTGTGTCAGTCTTTTGGAAGTCCTTCTTTCCAAACTTGGTCAGATTTACTGTTGGGGAGTGGGTGAAAAGTTGTGATCCATATTTTGCAATTATATACAACACATGCAAGAGTCTCTTCTTTTGAGGAAAGCATGTCTGACAGACCAGATTTTTTACCTCTGTGGAGTTTTGTTGGTTTTTAATACCAGCATCACAGAAAGAAGCTCCACTCTCCCAGGTTGTTATCTGGAAGAAATCTCTACAGCACACTGCTCATTAGTATCCTTTAAATTATTGGGAGGATCTTTTTCTATTAGAGATATTTATAACCCACTATCCTTTGCCAAAGCCAAACTGCTTATTACTTCTCAGGGCTGTACTTACCCACCAAGGTCAAATACTAGGGTGGGAGAAGAGGAAGGCTTTCTCAACTATTCCAATAGTTTCACAAGACTGAAAGAATGACATCCACCTATACCAGTTATTCCGCGTTATGTTCTCAAGGTCAAAGTAAGTTTCTCATTCCTCACTAAAATAACTCCGAAAACATACTCTTAAGTATTTAAAAGCAACATTCACAGGTAGCTATATTTCAATTCTCCACAGAAATCATATTGCTGACATTTACATTAGTATTCAAGAAAATCAGTGAACACCACGGTCCTTAACTCTGCCAGTAGTGTGGAAGTGAGCAGAGACAGACGGGAAGCCATAGGTATCTATGTGGTTTTGAAGTAGCATTTGAATAATTTTGTCCTTTTTTTCTTCTTTTTAACATTTTTAATGTTTTGGGTTGTTTTTATTTTTTAATTAAAACCCAAAAATAGAAGTTATTTACCATCTTCCATGCACTCAAAGAAATGGGGAGAGGACTCAAAAAATTAGCAAAGAATCTCAAATTTAAGTATAAAAGATACCTATTTTGCTAGAAAAATAGGACTCTGCAGTTGTAAAATCCTTACTTTTCTCACATTGGATATCACTATAAGCCCTTCATTTATGCTGCACAGAGAAACAGACAGCATGAAATACTAAGGCTCATTTTGCATCTCGAATATATGTAGCTTTCTCTTCTCCAAAGACTACTTTATTTTCAGATGAAACATTATCAGTTGTTCATATGCAGTATCCAGGAATCTGTTCTAGATATACTTACTGGTGCCTTCTTGTCAATAGGCTTTATAACAAACTTCTTGTCATTGAAAGAGATATTTCTGATTTCACTCCAGGGGAACCCAATCTTTGGAGTCAATCTAGAAAGAGGAAAAATATTTTTAAGAGATGATGCAATAAACATTTTTTCCTCACATTGCTTCTAACACACAGATTCAGCGTAATACAGTGCATCACAAAGCTCTGCCAACAGAGAGAAGACAGTAAGTGAAGCAGAACCCCAGTCACCCTCCTTTACTGAGTTTCTTCTAATTTTGGTCAGTCACCCTACTGACCTTTGGCTATATAGTAGGGATGGTCCCTACTGAAGCCACGTGCTTCGCTTTATCAAACACCAGCTTTAAGCTTGTTTCTTTGAAATCTGGGCCTAAAATCCACAGCATGCAGATTTTATGTGCTGTGCTTCCCAGAGGATTCTCATACATCATTACAGGCATAAGACAAAGCAACTGAACTGCTCCCCACACCAAAATCTATCCTGTTCTGTGACAGCTAGACCAGTCACCTCCATGGTACCTTCACTTCTGAAGTGCTGAACAAGCACAATTGGTAGGAACCATTGTGTCTTGTTTCACAGAACCACAGGTCAGGTTGAAAGGGACCACAGCTGGTTCAACCTCCTGGCTCAAGCAGGGTCAGCCCAGAGCACATGGCATAGGATTGCATGCAGACAGCTCTTGAATACCACCAGCGAGAGAGACTCCACAACTATTCTGGGCCACCTGTTCTAGTGTTCAGTCACCCACACAATAAAGAAGTTCTTCCTTATGCTCAGGTGGAACTTCCTATGCAACAGTTTCTGCCCCACTGTTTCTTGTCCTATTGCCTGGCACCACAGACAGGAGTCTGGCTCCGTCCTCCCGACACCCTCTCTTCAGATATCTCCTCCCCTAGATTACAGGGAAGGTTAGTAACAAAGAGCCCTGTTCTTTCCTTCCGTACAAACTGCTCTTTCAGCCCATCCCATGAGTCACCAAGTGGAACTTTACTGGCTGGTCATTCAGTGAGCCAAGTCACATGGCTCTTCCCTATTGAAAAGCACCCCAAGGAAGCAAAGGGCAAGATTCAGATTCCCAGCTCTTCCTTATTGCTGAGGAGTTCAGGTCTGTTGATTTGTTTGAAATTATTTCTATAAGTTTCACTAATCATTTGAGATTTTTCCTCTGCCTTAATTTCTCTATATTCTCGCCCATGAAAAGCATTCAGTTTTTCAAGAGATAAGATGTTTCTGAGGCATTCCAGTACTTCACCCTTACACATTTGACCAGCTCTGCAGCAAGGTCTAATATTACAAGGACTTCTATATTTGACTGCAATAAACTCCTTTATTTCCTTTATTCTTTTATGCTTCCCTTATCAAGGCAAGGTATATTTTCTAGAGATAGTTGTAAATGATAAAGAATTGTATCGTACATAAAAAATACCAATAAACAATCTTCTTGTTATTCTCTAACCCCTCCAATGTACGTGTTGTCACAATTATTGCTTGCAAATGGTTTGAGGACACATATTTGATGTTTGGCACTTAAAGAAATGTCTCATCACAGTGAACCACTCAAATTCTGTAGGAATCCTTTTTATGGAACTCATTGATTAAGGAAAAAAAGCTGGCAATTTTGGAGGAATCTCATTCTCTGTCAGAGAGATAGAAAACCACAACATTGCAAGATTTTGCTGGGTCCAACCATAAAAACAACCAAAAACTCTGCTTCATTTAAATTCAGATATCCAGAATCAAATCTATCCTCTTCAGAACTTTTCACTCCCTAACCTTTAATTCAACTGCAAGATTATGCAACAGCATGTATGTGTAACATTAAGTAAAGACTGTAAAGAAAATTATTTGATTAGACTAAGATTAACTAATTACCTCAGCCTCCATCACATTAGCTTAAGTGTTTCAATCCGAGATAATACAGTATGATGGACAACTAAAATAATTCACCTATTAGTAAGTTCTATTGCAGATTTTCTTCTTTAATGAAGGGGGAAAAAAAAAAAAAGCTTGAATGTACCTAGAAGTGGGACACTGGCATACACTGCTGTATAAAGGTTCACCTATAACACAGTCTCATTTTCCTCAGGCTGAACTTCAACAATGAAATCCCTGCTTTTTCACCTTTGTCCTCAGTCCCCAAATTTTGCATGTACAAAGCAGAGGCACCATACACATTACTATTTTCTAGTCCCCATATCTGCTGAAAAGACTTAATTACATAGTGGCAAGAGTTACAGCAGAAATAAGCAGTTTATTCCAGTGCTGTATTTGTTTTGCAAATGCTCTTGATAGCTCTTTACAGTCAATGGCTACACTCTGTCTGCTTCTGCAGCTTGAAAAACCTGTTTGTGTGACCATGGTTACATAGCAAGACTAGTCATTCAAGACTGAAGTATTACATGAGCGAAACTACTTTTCTTTCAAGTGACACTCCTTGTTTTCTGGGTGACAGCACATATTAGCATTGCAGAAAAGACTGCCTCTCTCTTTGCTATGTTAACAGAAGCTCCAGAGAGTTCCAATTAATATTTGGGTTGCATTCAAAGCTTTTTGGAGGCAAAGATGTAGAACAGGTAAAATCCCTTCTGTATTACAATGATGGTCTGTTACAGATTAGTGACATAAAACAGATTTGGAAAATAGGGGTGGGGGGCAACCAAACAGTCTAGACAGCAATGCTCCATCTGAAAAATAACTATTTTGACTCCCTTTCAATCCTTCAGTTGTGGAGTATTAGAAGAGACTATCAGGCTTAGACACAGCTGTTCTCACCTTCCTCTTATGTTTATTTATAGATGTAGTCTATCATTTCCCACCTACTATCCAATTAATAGTGGCTCTGCCTTTACAAGAAGGGCTGACTAAAACTATGCATACTTCAGCAAGACCTCATTTCATTCCTTGTTCACAGCAACTATATAGGTTAGCTCCTCTCTGGGCTCTGGGTGTTATCCAGCTTTGCTTTCATGTGCACCCCCATAATCATTTTCAAAACCAGGCAACTGTACACACAATCTATCATTAACTTCAGGTTATGTAAGCCTATCTAAGTTCTCATATTGTATCCACTGATGGCAAGCCTGGCAACCTGACTCAAGAAAAAGTCTGGTAACTCCTGAGTTCAGGATTCAGTGCCACAGCTGTGCATGATTAAGCAGATGGCATTGTATGACTGACATCTCTCTTTATACAGTAGGTAGCATCAGCAGCTCAGGCAAGTCATGAAAGCACAGATGATGTGAAAGCCCATTTCCAAGCTTCACCTAGTGATCCAAAATTGAACAAAAGAGAGTTCTTAACTTTCCCCTGGCCCTGTAAATGAAAAATGCCTCTTGGCTCCCATACCAGCCCCTCTTTGGGAGATCAGAGGTAAAGAACAAAAGCCTTACTTATCATCCTTTTCATAGATGTTGAGCCCCAAAGCATCAACACCTAGCCAAAGGTCAGTTCCTTTCTTATTCTTGATTTCGAAGTAGTTGATTCCATACATCTCCAGGTCTTGGGCAATCTTCAGGTATTCCAGCATGGCATTCTCTCTGGTTGAGACAGGAGGGAATGCAGATGTTGGTTTCTCATTTATCTATTTCAAAGCACAAAGCCCTCAGAAGGAAAAGGTAACTTTAACTAAACCCCCCACAACAAACATAGGAGTTAAAACTGAACATGCAACATTTGGGATTCACTTTAGAAGGTAGGATATTACATCTATGAACACAAATACACTGAGTACTCCCATTTACCAATCCCTAGTATGTCCAGACAGAAAAATCAGCAACTTTCATCTCCCTCAGCATTCCTTGTCTCATGGTACAATAAGTAGGAAAGGCATAGTATCTGAACTTTCCCTGTCAGTGCAAATGCTTCAATAACTAAGGTTTGACATATACCTTTACTTCTCTCCACTCAAAGTCATCACTAATACAGTGTACACAGGTCCAGGATCTTTAGGAAGCCACACTGTTCTCACTAGTACAAAATATCGTACTGCATTTTACTGTGTGATTCAATACTGAACTAGAAAATACACACCAGGAGTTGGCCCACACAGGCAACTCACAGAGTGTGTTTCCAAATCATGCTATAGAAGTGCAAGGTTAGGGTAATCAACAAGCAACAAAGTGACCAGCCCAAGGGCCAGCACAAAACACTCACTTGAGCATGCCACTGTGTTCAGCATGCCACACCTGGATACGTTCTTCCCACTGCTCTCTGGAGAGTTTATGCTGATCCATCACCCTATAAAAGGAAACAGACATTAGCAAGATTAAATGTTCTGCAATGTCTGTTGATGCTGATCTTTGCCACAGTCTTACTCTCACCCTGGTGGGAGCCTTACTGTAACCAAAAGGAAGACCCTCACTCAGCCCAGAGATGAACTCTGTGAAGCAGAGCAATTCAGAATGAGCAAAAACCCTCTGCAAAGCCTTTCTGCTCACTGACCAGAGACAGGAGAGGCATAAGCAAAATACTGCTAACAAACCACATACACACTGTAGACACCAGTGGGTTAAAGCAAACCAAAAAAATGGTGCAATTCATGGAATTAGACATTGCTGCAGTCTCATCATGAAGCATAAACAGAAGCGGTTGGTCTGATAACATCCACTGCTCCTGTGTGGGGATGGAGTACACAGCCTCAAAACATGCTTTCCACGTACAAAATTCTTAGGACTTTACATTAAGAATGCACAACCCAACCTTCTTCAGGAATGACACATTCTTAACTTGCTGCTGCTCTTTTCTTCGTAAAGAGGAGACACTCATATTGCCAGTTACCAGTATGGCAGCAACATTTAGGAAATAAAAGCTGAATACAGAAGTATACTTCATCTCTGTAGAGGAGATGAAAGGAAGGAGAGGGAAAAACAGAATACTCTGATATGACAGACAGAAATAAGGGAAAACCCAAATGTATACAATTCAATTAAAAGAAGTAAATAATGCTTTCAATGAAACTCCTTGTACAAAACTAGAATTCAGACTAAAAAACAAAAACAAACAACAAACCCCAACAACAACAGCCCAGTAAGGAAAAAAAAAAAACAAAAACAAAAAACCAAACAAAAACAAAAACAAACCAGGGAAACTACATCACCCAACTCCTTCACCTTTGGGGGATCAGACGCTCAGAATTGAGGTATCCAGGCTTGTGCACCTCTTTGTTATAATCTCCAAATTTGGCCTGCACAGCATAGGAGCCAAGGAGGACTGCTGTTTCAGGAGGACAGTAGATTTCATCGCTGAGGATCCCTTCCTTCACCTGCAGGAAGAAGAGCTTCTGCGTGATGTCCTGGATCAGCTCTTCAGCCACATCCTCTGGGAAGAACTTGGCACGGAATTTGAATTGGAGGGGATTTTCCTTTCTGATTTCCTGAGCAGAAACCTGAGGACAGAGGTGACACCACAACTGAGCAGGGTTGCAAACAATAGAACAGATTGCTTTTACACAGAAAAACGTCTTTGGAGCATTTGCCTCAGGAGGTGAGTGACTCACAGATCATTACTGGAATTCCTTAATTCTGGCTGCTTACTAGTATGAGAACATGGGGGAGATGCATTATCTTTTCCAACTATACCAGAAAAATTCTGTTTGCACAGCAAATCTTGGTCACTGGAGAAAGATTTACTATGCTGTATCAGATGTCAAACTAACCCACTATGTATTTGACAACGAACAGCCCCCTGACATTAAAACAGGTGTGTCACCAACTGCCCCACCAAGAAAAATAGTTTATACCCTTGTAAGAGCTGTGAGTACACAAACAGGAGGGCAGAGGTGTCAGCACTCTGTTGCAACTGCCCAACCTTGAAGTGACCCATCTTTTCAATTAGTGCAACAACTGATCCTGCACAAGTGGAGCCTAAAGCCACCATTAGCCAAGATGCTCCTCCAGTCACAAAAAGCGTAGCTGCTTCTACCCGACAAAATACAGTATCAAGCTGCTGCTGCATATCTGAAAAATGATCTCTACAACTCATGAAGTGAAAGGACAAACCTCCACCATGCCAAACAATTCCCATGGATACCACAAACCTACCTCTAAAACATAATCCTGGAGTTACGAAAATTAAGGAAGAAGCAACAACAGGTACAAGGTTTATAAAGTTGCAGCCAATCGCACACCAAGAATCACATTAGCTTTAACTTTTGGTCAGCAATTAGCCCAAAGTCTGTTACCTTTTTATCAAGCTTCAGCCAAGTCTGGAATCCTTTATTGTCCACATACTGAAGACCAAAGTACCACACTTCTCGCAAACCTATGGTTTTAACCACCTGCAACAGAAAGGGTAAAAAAAAACCCGTTATAGTAGATAACACTTCACTTGAGGTCCAGGTATCCTTTCAAGCCCCACATCACCTGTGATGGGTGCAGGCAACCTACTCATCTGCCATCTCTTAATTTCACCTTGCAGACAAAGATGTACAGCTGCCATAGTAGATGACAACAATAGCATAGCTAAGCTACTTATCCCACTCAGTTTCTAAACGATGATTCTGGGCAATCCAGGTGAGATAAGCAGAAAGTAACAGGCCACCAACTGCTAGACTGATACACTGGCAGAAGGTGGGGCTTTTTAAAAAGAGCTGGGGTCTGAAAACACTTCAGCTTTTACTTGACTAAAATTTCTTTTCACTCCTCCCTCAAGGTGGCTCATCACAGAAGAGATGAGTTTTCTGACAGCTGGATGTGTTTTTATGAAGTGCAGCAGAAAAGCAGGGGTATGTTAAGCCTGGTATTTCCTGTTGCACAAAAGAGTGTTGTAACATTGTTAAAGAGTTGCATAAATCAAGCAGATATCAAGTCATTGTTTCTGAACTTCTCTTACAAGAGAAAAAGTCTACTTTTTTCTATAAATCAAGTTAATAAGTTTGCGGAAGTTATGACTCCTCAAGTTCTTCCCAAAACCTAAAGGAAAGAAAGGAGGAAATACTAAGCTAAACTTCACAATTTGACTGTTTGAGTTTCCAATGCAAAGAACAAAGAATGTGTCAGCCTGTATTCCGGGAAATGCTCTGTAAACTTCATCTATAGCAAAATAAGGAAGAAATAAGAACGAAGACATTGTATTCAAGATGGGAGACACCTTCCCCACTTCCTCAAACACATGAAGCAGCAAATGTTAAGTCTGACTATTCCACCCACTAATGCATTCATTTCCAGAAAATGTCAGTGGCACGCTCTCCTCCACTTGAATTTCTTTTACTCGTGGTCAGGAAGGCACACGGCTACCCAGGAGGTACTCCAGCCAGATGCAGAGCGCCCACCGTGTTGGTCCTCAGGACACCTCAGTCCTCGTTGCAGCAAAAACCCTGCACAGGCCTGGCTTGAGTACAGCTGAACTCAATATTCATGAGTTTCCACTACTGTCCCACTACCACAGAAAGGAGCTGTAAGCTCCCTTAGGTGCAGGATACAGTTACGCTACCAAAGCCTAAAACACAAGGGTGCAGCCAGAGGAGCTTTGCTGGCTGACACTTAGGGCCAAGAAACCATAACGTACTTTTTAAAAATAGCTGGCTTCTTCAACACCCCCGCAGTGGTTCCACAGTTCAAGTTGGGCCACTCCCCATACCTGTGAAAACCTGTTGCCTCCACAGGCTTAATCTGAGTGCAAACTCCACCTGAGATAAGGACCTGAGTAAGAGGCTTGCACAGCAGAAGGGAAGAGAGGATGCCAGAAGAGTTGCAGCTAAACATATGGTCTTCACCTTTTCTGGTTTTATGCTGCATACTTCTACATTAATCTCTCTTGATTTGCAAAAGCACACCCCAACAAGGTTTGAAATATGGATAAGAATTTTCAATCACAGGTTTTAAAGCTGCAGCCATCAGATGTAAGGATCATGAAGTGATAGTGCACTAGTGAGATAGACTAAGTGCTGCAACAAGCAATCTTCAAAGATAGTAAGCTAAAATAGATGTATCTTGAATCTGAAACATCCTGCCTTTTTCCATGGTCTCAGGATTTTGAACTCTCAGCAAAACGTCTAGTAAGTATTTTCTCTTCTGCCAGAGAGATAGCCTTGACTTTTAACAGATATAAACATTAGTTAATATATATGGGGGAAAAAAAAAGTCCTTGTTGAATACTTGTCACAAGGAACATAGGACATGCTTCCAGTTTAATCTAAGGCATTGCTTTTAAAAGCTCAGCTTTTTGCCATTTGGATTTTTGCACCCTCAGAAATGAGATCTGGTTTCTCTATTTTGGATTAACATGAAAGGGGCTGAGTGAAGTTACCTGGATGCGAAGGTGATCAAAAGTGAATGGAATCACAGAATTATAGAAGGGCCTGAGTTGGAAGGGACCTTAAAGATGACCTAGTTCCACCCCCCTGCCATAAACACCTTCCACCAGACAAGGTCGCTCAGAGCTTCATCCAACCTGACCTTGAACACTGCCAGGGATTGGGCATTCACAATTTCTCTGAGCAACCTGTGCCAGTGCCTCCCCACTCTCACAGTAAAGAATTTTTTTGTAATATCTAATCTAAACCTATGCTTTCAATTTAAATCATTCCCCCTTGTCCTGGCACTATCTGGCCTTGTAAAGTCTCTCTCTCCACCTGTCTTGCAGGCTCCCTTCAGGTACTGGGAAGCCGCAATTAGGTCACCTCAGAGCCTTCTCTTCTCCAGACTGAACAACCCCAAATCCCCCAACCCTTCCTCACTGGAGAGGTGCTCCATCCCACTAATCATCTTGGTGGTCCTCCTCCAGTAGGTCAAGCGCCAAGTGCTAGTTCCATAAAAATGCAGGTTTCATATGTGCTTCAACAGATTTCCGGTCAACAAATACTTGATGTTTATCACACACCAGTGTGATAAATTAATTCCATTAAAAGGAATTAATGTTAGATTTAATACACAAGCTTGAATACTAAAGTTTTGTACTGTGAAGATTGCAGTGATTAGAATTTTATTTCCTCTTTTCATTCCTTTCAAGAACCCACTAAAAACTTTCTTACTTTTTTGTTGGGTGTTTTGAATTTTGTTGGTTTATTTCTGGGGTGCCCTCCCCCCCTTTTTGGTTTTTTTTTTAGGATGAGGTTTTGGATTGTTCGTTTTTGGTTTTTTTTGTGAAGTCTTCTTTTCAATGCGTAATTGCCATGAAGCCTAGCTGGTTAACTAGTTAACTCACTGAACAAGAAATTGTACCAACAAAACCTTAGGACCAAACAATGGACATTGTTTAGCCAGTCCTGCCTACTTGAGTTAAAGCTCAACCACCCTTCGCTATGAAGGCCAGCAGGTACAGGGGGAGAAGTGCAAAGGAATTGCTGTGACAGCTTACAAACAGCTTAAAACATGTAACTGAAGTCTGCATAGACCTCTTCTTAGTTTTCAGGTCTATGGCAGAAACAATTAGAAGCAAGTTGGGGTGTTTTTTTGTTTTGTTTTAAATTCAGAGCAGTATGTAAAATTTTTCTGCTGAAATCTAGGCCTTGCTTCAGTTTTATAACAACAAGCTACTTCAGACTATAATAACAAAGTTCTACAAAGTTCATGCTCTTTATTTTAGTTGCCTTTATCTGACCTTTGTAGGTCCATCTGCAAACAGACCTGTACATTGTTAATGCAGTAGCAGGAAGAACACCAGTAAGGGAGGAGAGTTGTGGCCACTCTTGCCCTCCACTTCCCTGGGAATCCCTGAAGGCAGACTGCACAAATCTGTGCTCTGTCTAGCTGCACAGAGGCTTCTTATAAGGCACGTTCCCTTTAAATGCTTCATGGAGATCACAAACTCTTCCGGTTTTCCAGTATTTGACAAATTCAAATGTCTGTGGCAAGCGGCTACCTCCAACCCAGCTTCTGAATGAATGCAGCCATGCCAGAACCTTCATCAGTCATCTGAAGACCTGATTCTGAAGACTTTTATGCAACAAGGGCAACATTTCAACTTTAGAATTGATAAACTGTGTAAGAACTAAGCCGTATTTCAAAGCAAGAGCTGCATTTTTACATGCTACCTATACTGCCCAAACATTTTAGATCCCTTGTGGTACTTCATCACCCAACATGCTCAGAAGAGAGGTTTCACTGGCACATAACATACTTCCGAGGGGTTTTGCTTTTTACTTTTACTGTGACAGAATTTAGAGATCTTAGTTCAGATCCAGGCCTTTGATTAGGAGGTAGAGAGAAGACAGATTTGGAATCAAGTCTTAAGAAAACATTAAACTCTATCTAATATATACTCCAGACTTAAACAAGAGCCCATACCAACACTTCACTGACCTGGTCAAACAGCTGTTTGCCTGTAGTGTTTGGCTGGATGGCAAACTCCAGCTCTGCATCCATAGTAACAACTCGGACATTGATCTAGGGAGAAAAAAACAAAGAGCATTGGTTAAGATGTATTCAAAGTTATTTGCAGGTGTTAACACAGTACTTTGTGTACAATAGTCTCCATGCTGTGATGCACTACCATAACCTCTATACCATGCACACTTAAGCCTCAATTAGAGCAGTGTTATCACACCAACAAACTTAATTGGGGCACTCATTTTGCTGTCTTATCCAGATTGCTCTGCTGGTTTTCCTACTCAGCATAAGATTGGACTGTTCTTCAGGTTGAACAGGAGGGTATTTTAGACTTGACCCTTTCCAGGCCTAAACCCTCTTGGACTAAGAGCTACTGTGAGTGCGCAGTATAGCTGCCTGCAGGCCATCCCTTGGATTACGAAAGGCCCTAATGACTAAATTAAATTTAAGACTTATAATTTAACTTCCATTTATATTAGAGCTGGAATTAATCTGAGGTTTTAAAGGCAAAAGGCTGCAGATTATTCTTGCAAAGCAATCAGCATTAACCTGATAAACATTCATTCTTTCCCTCATAAAAATCTACTCAGCACATAAAACCAGCAGTAACAGGTACTAAATGATCCTACAGGGCAAGAGTTCAGTAAGCTCTGGCTGTCAGTGAAGAAACAACATAACCAGATTTACTGCAATGGCAGTAGACTGCAAGACAGAGGTTATTACTGAATGCAGAAGGCAAGAGTGTTTAATGATTAGAAAAAGTCTATTAGCAGTTAATCGGGAGGCAAAAGCAGCTACTAAGCTTGCAGGGAATAGCATAAGGACCAGTAAAACGGCAAATCGGGAAAGGATTATCTCCAACTGCTCTGACTACAGGAGACTATGTTGCTTGCAATATTATACTGCATCTCAAAAAAACCCAACCCCCCCCCCCCCCAAAAAAAAAAACAACATACAAAATATCTTTATAAACCCCAAACTTGGATGATCATGTAATATAGTTCTACTAACAACTAGATTTGTAGCTTGGTATTTTAAAGGAAAGGGAAGAAAAAATGGGCATGTAAACACAAAGACAGAAAACAGGTAAGCTACAGGCAGACAAGATTTTATTGCAATTTCCCAACATTTTGTAAGTGTCATGTTACAGAAAGCCAGAGCTAGGAGAGCCTGGTACATCTGAAGAAATAAGAGGCAGGAAAGGAATAGAATCACTCACACTACAAAGCTTTGACCTTCAGCAGTTTCCTGACACTTAATTATGTACATTTAAACTCTATGAAAACGATTCGGTGAAACAATGTTACAGTTAACACAGAACTATGAATAAACCAAGTTGCCTAAGCTAGTTTCAGTCAAATATATTAGAAACTGTTGCACTCCTTTTTCAGCAAGACACTAAATGTCTCACCAATCTGTCCCAGTTTAGTGGTAGTCACGGCAATGTTAGGTTAATGGTTGAACTGGATGATCTTAGGAGTCTCTTCCAAAGGAAATGATTCTATGAAAGCATCAAGTATCTTTTAGCTTTTATGGAATTGTTTCTTTCTCCTGCTCTCTCCCAGATGACAGAGGACCCTCTTACAAAAAGATGACTGAAGACAGTTTCCAGAATTGAACCCAAGATGATGATTTAGCACCCTTTTACTTTCAAGATGGTTTTTTTAAGCAATGTCTTTTAAATTAGGACTTAATTTTTTTTTTCTCTAAAGGTAATGTGAAAGAATAAGCAAGAAGGGAAAGGGAGTTCATGGAACATATAGCTGTAGCATTTGGGATCCATAATGGAACATGGAATTATGTTTAAGGTTTTCTTCCTGTGCCTTAAGAACCAAGGGTTTCCCAAGCAGTGTTTCCAGTGTAGAAAAGGAGAGGAAGTTCAGATATCAGATTCTCTGGCACAGCAAGGCTGCAATTCAAAGATGTGACCTTAAAAAACACCTGTTGCTTAATCCCTCTCAACAATAAATCCCTAATCATATTCTAATCCCTTTCTACCCACTTCAACAAAACATATGGTCCTAATCTTCAGTTTTGTACTGTGCAAGTTATTTGTACTTCTGGCTGAAACACCACAGTAGGAGTAAAATAAGAATTACTTTTGAAGCTAAAGAACTTAGAAGGGTGTGTTCCCTACTCCTAACCAGAAAACCTGCAAGATGGTGGCTGAGCACAGAATTCCAGCTGGTACCAGTATGTATGTCTTTTCCTCTATCTCTCCTTAGCTACCTAGTAGTAAAAAAAAAAAAAAGTTTACCTCCCTAATCTATGGGAATATCTTGTATTACTAGAACTCTAAAAGACTCTCCTGGATACAGACCCCTTCCTGAAGGATCAGCTACACAGCAAGCTATTTAGTGCTAAAGCCATTTAGCCTCTACATATTTTAAGAATTATTTCAGTATTAAGACTCAAAATCATAGTAATCTGCTTTTCCACCTCAATTATGTAAAGCCAGAAGCATGCAGGAACATGACTACTTGGTCATCCAAAAGGCTTTCAAGGACACAAGGGCATGTGGTAAAGGTTAACTTCTCCGTTCTTAAAGGGCTGCATAACCAGCAGGACAAAGAGGAATTTTCTGGTGTGCCCTCAGACAAACTGTTAGCCAGACAACACACAGAGCAAGAAGAGACAGCATCTGTCCCTTTGTGAGTTGATGACTACCTAGGAAGATCCTTTGAGTCTCCTTCCTGCCATATTAAGTCCTCTTGCTTCTCATCTCCAAACCTTAGCCTTCATTTCAAGAAGAATGTAATGGTTTTAACAGTATTTATAAATAGATATCCTACAACCACTCCACACAAGCTTTTAGCCACACAGAAACTGGTAGTAAAGCAGGCAAACACAGCCTAACCCACTTGAAACCCTGGTTTAGACAGTCTGAAGAAACTGCGATGCCTGTTGCACAGAGAGATGATCAGTTTGGCATTCATTCATCTCAGACCAATGAAACTCCCCATGGCGCCAAGATGATTAAATCAACACCCAAGGTACTGACCAATTCAAGGTATTGGTGGGGAGGAAACCAGGGAACAACTCTTAACTAATTTCCACGAGCAAAAAAGGAACAAGACACAGATAGGACAATTTCCACAAGTGAAGTCCTGCTCACCCTGTGTAAGGAAGACAGGTAATTTGTAAGACCCCTACCAATGTCCTGAGTTACTGCCAGGAAAAGTTGAAGACATAACCAAAATGAAAACAGTTTTTAATTTCTAAGAGCATAGGGGTGCGGAGGTGGGAAAGAGCAAAAGGCTGTTATACATGAAAAAGGGTTTATATTAAAAACTATGCGCATTTAAGCACATAGCATGCTAAAAATCCTACTTGGTAAGATGTAACTGTCTTCTCAATAGGCCAATATCACAAGACTTTATGATCCTTGGGGTTGAAAGTAGATGATCTTAAAGGTCCCTTGCAACCTTAACCATTCAGTGATTAAACTTTTAGGTCCAAGACTAACATATTTAAAGTGACAAATGGAGCCTTAGAAGGTTTGCTTGTGCATACAAAAACATTACAGAACACAAGATTTTCCTCTTCTCCTGTCTTAGGACGCATAAAATTGGTAACAAATTGGATCCAGAGAGGAAAAAGCGTGCTGTTGCAGAGCCAATGTCATTTGCATTAAAAGGAAAAACTCTCCATAAATTTTAAGACTCAACAGAAGCTGAAGAACTTTCTGCACTGAAAGAGTAAACACCAGTTCCTTGACTTCAGAACGTTTAGGACAGACTGCAACACGTTAGCTACATTATCAATGGGAACAACAGAATAAGATGAAAGACAGACCTAAAAAGAACTTCAGAATGTAATTTAAATGATCATGAGACTATGGAAAGTTCTTGTACTAGCAGTTACAGCAGTTAGAATGGAATCTTCTGTGCTTCAGCAATGCCCTTAAGTCATGCATTTGTTCTTACTTTTTTCTTGTTGCTAAGACAACATCTCTTGTAATACTAAGATCAATCTGTAGGACAGTATCACAGAGTTCATGTGCATTAGAAGAGTATTTAACTTAGAAAACCAGAGTGACATTTGAAAAAGAAAAATTCAGAAAACAGTCTCTCAAGAAGGCAACACAGTGCCAGTCAACTGAGCAGCAGTATCTCTGTGGAAGATCCAAGACAACATTGCCTCTTCAATCCCTTCCTCTCACAAACACCCAGTTTCAAGGTGTGTTGGACACTATGCATGCACACATAGGGGTTTATTCCTTATGTCTGACTCCTGAGGCCATTGGTCCAGAATCTGTCTCTAGTTGCAGGCAACATGATATCTTTGAAGTTATCCATTCTTCCCCTGATATTGCAGCTCCACTGAAAAACATCCTACACTGAAGGGGAAAGGGAAGGCATAAGATTAAAAAAA
>VXAU01000433.1:1584043-1664053 GCA_013399695.1 Formicarius rufipectus | reverse complement strand
AAAAAAAAAAAAAAAGCCCACAGCTCTTACTCACACTAAGCCATCATGGATATTTTGCACCCTGGTGCATGTAATCTAATAACCCTTAAGTTCACTTGCATAATAAATAGTTCAGTGAAACCATGAAGTTGTGCAAGCCATTTAAAAGACCATACCACTTATTTTCAGTGAATACATAATATAAAGGGCAGTAAATACCAACTTTTACCCATATACACAGGATAAACCAGTAGATGAGCGTGTTGCTTATCATTATCATTAGGCAGCTCTAGATGCCTCAGACAATTCTCAGGAATGTTTTCTTCCTCTTTCTAAGGAGAGATAAAGACCAGTTTCTTAAATAGCAGGTTTGCAAGTGCAAATGCCAGTGACTTATCCTTCCAAGTGGTGGCAATTAGCTGTATCATATTGGAGCACCCTAGATAGACATGTCTTTTTCTTCAGCCATTGGATGTCTGGAAATCCCAGGCAAGTCGCTAGTTATATAGTACGCAGATCAACTACATTTGAAGCGTTGTACCTGCACAGCACATACTATGAAAAGCAGCATGTGGGGCTATTAAGCTTTCTTGCACATACACAAACTGACTGTATGCATATGGACATATTTGTGCTGATGAAATATGAAGTGTTAGTAAGAGAATGCAGTGTTGGTAATGATGCTATTAAGAAAGCAGTAGCATCCTCACTTCTGCAGATCTGCTCTTCCACCTCACAGACAACAACTATTATTGGACTAAATAACAGACAAGCTTCTTGTCCCAGGCTGCAATGCATCTGCATGGACAAAGTAATCTCATTTTGACCTTAGCAACCAGAGCTGCTCGTCGACGTGCGTAGTGATTAAGTATCTGGTAATAGGAAAAACAACTTCATGTAGCAGCATCAGAAGGGCACAGAAACTGCTCTCTATTCTTCCACATTCCATTCAGTAGTGTTCACTGGTTCCAGGTCCAAAAAACAAAGAAAGATACTGTGCTAACCGATGCAGTAACTGTAATCCCAGCTCCTGGAAATGATTTTGGGAAAATTTGCAGCTTTGACTAGGGAAAAAATTCCTAGAGGCTCCAGAACTCAGAGCTGACCTGCTAGCACTTCAGTGTCTGCATTTCTGTCCTCCACAAGTTACTTAAATCAACGGATTCAAGACATCAGTTCTGACACTGTGGAGAGGAGAAGACAACTCTGAGAGGGTAAGTAGCATGAATAACCCAAGCAACTGCAGAAATATTAGTTCAATTTATTATATTGTTTTTTAGTAGTTATAAACACAAACATGTCAAGAACATACTTGGAGCCAATTCTGTTTCTTCTCTGACACAGTAACCTGCCCGATGGAACTAACCTCATCTATTAACACTTGATGTGATCCCATGTGACATAGACTAGGCATATAACAAACCCAAACCATGTGAAATTATTGTGAAGCAAGTCATGCATCTACATTCTCCACAGCATCATTCAAAGCAGGAGACAATGTCATTAATATCACAAGCAAATGATCAATTCTATTCACTAGTGCAGTATTGTCAAAGCACAGCTTCCCTCCCAGCTGGGCTCATCACCCTCATCTTGCTGGAACTACTGCAGGGAGACATGTATTCTGACCTTTTCATGTCAGGCCAAGGTCTTTAAAATGGGATGTGATTGTGGTGGGATTGGGGGAGTAAGAACACAATGTTAAGTATTCTCATGGTCCCTGGAAGACAGTGCACTCACACGTTCACAAATAGCACCTAGTTAAGAATAAATAAAAACTCTTTTGGAGGACAGGACTGGAGTTCAAAGATCTTGGTAGATCTGAAAAATGGTTACAGATGTTACACTTGGAGAGGTGAGAACAGACAAGAGAAGATGGACAAATTACAGTCTTGCAAACAATGAGTCTGCAGCAGGACTACAGACAAGGATGTGGTCTATAATAATCCCCAGAAAAACACCACATTTCCTGGTGTGATGCTATTACACACATGGAAAAATTACATTCTTGAGTGTATGTGTCACCAGAAGCATTACAAAAGGTGACTATTCTGTTCTGCGTGCCTGATAACTTGCTACTCAGAATGCTGTCACCCATATTTGAATGCTTCTTCAGGAAGGGGGCAAGTTAATCAAGGAAAGTCTGCATTAATCTGCAGGTCAGGTGTTTCTGGGTTGGTTTATGGTTTTTATGCTTGGGGTTTTGGGAATTTTTGTTTGTGGGAGTTTTGTTTGTTTCAAATTGGATTTGATTTTTTTAAAGCATTCCACTGATCTCTTCCAAATGGGACCTGTGTGTTTAGAGGCAAGAAGTTTTAAGCCCATACAGACAAAAAACAGCAAACACCCCCACCCCCTCAAAAACAAACAACAAAGAAACCCCAAAACCTAATCCTCTTATTGCAAGGTGGGGAACGTGAAAAGAAGCAATAATTGTTGGATTAGGATACTATATAACCACTTTCATGCAACCTTCAGACACCGGTTCAAATCCTCCCCAGTGCTACATTTTTATGATTTAAAGGAGCTCCCAGAAGCTAAAACAGGAAGCAAATGACAGACCCTCCATTTATCTTCTGGAGGAAGGAGGATCTGATTACTTAGAGAATGGGAAAGCAATGTACAGCAAAACACTGAAGAAGGCCTTCATGTGCTCCTCCCCTGCTACCTGCCCAACACCAGATTTCAGAGGGGGCAGTGGCAGCACAGCACAACAGTCACGAGCCTTCCCTTGCACACTGCAGAACATAGTTTGCTGACAGGGAAGAAAACCGCCTCATTCGTTCACAAAACATGAACAGAGGACAGCCCCGTTGGCATCCCCTTGGCTGACAAGGCAAGCTCATTGCATCCATTTGACTGACCCAGTTTCTCAGCATACTGTGCTAAATCAAAAAGTCCTGGCTGTGAACTGAAGGACGTGTTCCATTTCAGATCTCATTGTGTTAAACACTGCTTCCTCATTGCCAATAAATGGGAAATTAAGTCACATTCCAATGGAATTCCTCTGAGTCTATGAAGCAGTTAGGTACTGCTGCATTTGCAACAAGTAAAATTAGAGCTGAGTAGGCTGGTCTTTGTTCCTTAAAACCTTGCTTACCTTCCCAGAAGAGGGAGAAATACCACTGAGGGTAAATTCAGTCATACATAATAATTTGTAAGCTAGTAGTTACTTTAAAATTGTCCAGCACAATTGTTAGCCTTAACTACTAGTCAACTTTAATGCAACAGCTTGCACAATCATATTTTTGTGGAACTAATCCTCAGTATGTAAGGAGCAATAACTGTATCAGCTACATTTAACTGAAGTTTTTAAAGTTTAGTCAAGGCAATGGCAGCCCAGGTATTTGCTGCTCTTGTGTTAAGTGAAAAAGATTTATAACATCTTCTGCAGAAGTTTTTCTTAAGTTAAGTACTTCGAGGGGAAGCCAAGAACAATTCTGAAATGAAATCTGAAAGCTAGACTCCTGGATGGAGTGGGGGGGACTGATGTGTGTAGGAAAACTCTAAATACTCACATCTGGGGAGACATCCAGAAATTCCAGTTCTAACAAAGCCGGTTGAATTTTCAGAATAAACATCCCCCTCCCTGCTGACACATACAAATGGGTCACAAGAAACCCAAAAGAAGAGTTTGGTTTTGCAGCCAGGTCACTTTTCTTCGTAAAACAGCATGAAGCTTTCCTTATAATTAAACATAAGATAATACTAGAATGCAAATTCAAACTATTTTTATGTTTAGATATGCAGAAGATGCCATACTAAATTACAGTGTTATCTCAGTTCCCTTAATGAAAGCCTGATAGCTCTTCTGTCAGCATGTAATAACTGCATAGTAGGCATCTGTGTGAAAAGTCAAGAAGCAGACATGGCTGTAATTCAGTTTGTTATCTTAGGTCATGCAATAATGCTCCGCATGCTAGAAGATCATGAATATTTCATGCAGGTGTGGCTAGCACAGGTGACACTGCATCTCTGGCAGCCCTGGCTCCCAAATTTCTAGGCTGCAGCCAGAATTCCAGCATTTTCCACCTCTGGTCAGCTCTGTACACAACATTAGTTGCTCAGTGAAACAGTAAAACCAAACAAGCACTCATCCTAGAGAAAAATTTTCACTGACGTTTCCCCCAGCTCCTTCCTAACAAACAAGCTGCATCATTCTGTCTAGAGTCAGGAAGAAGCTGAAAAACTGAGAGACAGAGGCCTTTTAAAAATTTTTAAATTAATTTTTTTTTTCCTTTTTTTTTTGAGTAAAAGTACCTAGGGACAGTCTCATGTTCTGGCAAGACAAAGCAATGTAATATGAGTCTGAAAGACCCCAGGATACTGCCCTTGAACAAAGCCCCGTGCTCTTCATGAGCCCAGGTGTTTTTCATGCAAAACACTTGCCCTCACTCTATGTGAGAGATGTAAGAATGGTTTACTTTGAACACAGAGGGCATTAGGAAGAAGCAGGAGTGTTTCTGGTGTTTCATTGAAATACATTAGCATTCACTTTAAAGACTCTCTGATGCTGTATAATACTCTATTAGCATTTTCAGAATTTCTATGTATAAGCAGCAGTCTGCTCTTTAATGGAGGAACACACAGCCAGTGACAACGGGCTCAACATAGCACCACTGCCTGGATGTGCCATTTGCCCTCAATGGATGTTAGGACAGATTTAGGAACACAGACTGCAGCAACAATAGGTCCTTTGTACATAAAGAATAAATACGAGGAAAGCTAGAGGCCACTGGATCAAACTCCTTCATACACAGACTGTTTTATCATGGCAGCTGTTGCATCTAATTAAACATAATGAAGTTGTGAGACTAAGACTTCAAACATGAAATTTAAAGCAAGTCCCACAACCAATTCTCAAACAAGCTTTATCATAAGAAGTTGCTCAGAGTCGAGAATGAATTACATCTTTTGCTGTCTTCCACCAGAAACAACAGCATGGGGCCAAGTGTGCATAACATAGAGGTTTGAGATCTCAAGTTTTAATATCATTTCAGAGTCTTCTAAACAATTTAACATCTCCAGTATTCACCCAGCAGTTATATAAGGCAATATGATCCTTCTGCAATCCCCTCAAGGGAAAATAAAAAAATAAACTTGAATGTCTTATAGTCTTGATCCAGAACACAAACACCCTTTCCTACCTCTGCCTGGCTTCTTCACTTGGAAATGACAGGCATATAACAGTTTCTGCATAAACTGAACTCCACAGTACCAAGTCACAACAAGCAGGGGCAGGGTCTGAAGGCACAAATAATCTAAACAAAAGCTATACTAGCCTCAGAGCTTCCCCTAAACCTGAGCCAATACAGGTGGCCTTTTATTCCAACACTTACGCAGAGATCTTTGTTCTAGAGGGCAATGTGCATGGAAAACAGTCAAATGTTGCATGGTCTCCAGGCAAGTAGTCATCAGATGACACAGCCTGTTAGGGTACAGCTCTCAGCACTTTCAATAGACCATGTATGAATAGTCCTAGCACAAGATACAGTGGTTGTACTTCTGGGGTGGAAGAGCAACACATTATATAGGAGGAGGGGTGGGCTGTGTGAACACAAGATGCATCTGTGACTTACTCTCTCACCGGACTATGACCTAAGAGTTTAAGGCATCCAAGAAACAATTGTTAGGGAAATATTCTCAATAACTGTACTCTTTACAGTTGGAAAGATTACAGGATGCAAAGCTGTCTTTTCAGACATGAACTGGAAAAATTTCAAGGATGTTCAAATAATTACTATGCAAGCATCAAGCAAGCTAGCTAGAACTCAGGTTGGAAGAAAATTAACTGAGGCTAAGATGTAGGAGCATATAAATTCATAAGTTGAATGAACAGGGTAGACAAAGAACATATGTTCACTGCTCTACTAACAGAGTAACTACAGGGCATCAAGACTATGAACTGACAGAAGAAAATTTCCAATAGCACCGTAGCAAGGAATTTTGTAGATAACTTTCCAAACAACATGAAGGTTATCTAGGACAGCCTTTGTTAAAGCATACTGTGAATGCTGGAGTTCACATGGTTTCAAGGGGAGACTGGACAAGTGCACAGAAATCCATTTAGTAACTCATTATATAGGACTTTTCAACCACCAATACTTCAGAGGAAAGCAATGGTGCATATCTTTGAAATACTCTTCCTCAGGCATCAGCTTTTGAACAACATCCGAAGTGTACTACTAGGCTACGAGGGCTTTGTCTGACCTACAAGGCCAGTCATGTTTCTATAGACATCCAAGTGCAGAAGGAAAACAAACGCCATTTACTAAAGGAGAAACAGCAGTCTAACAAGTCCACACAAGGCCCAGTAATGATGTATGTTTTCTGCATTCTAGATACAAATCAACTTGTCAGAGAGGGATTTTTTCTGATATCCCACCCTTCTGTTTTTACCTGTTCCATATCAGCCTCTTTCGCTTTACCTCATGGACCACAGTGGAATGTATCACATGGCTTAGTGAAATTTATGAGTGGGATTATGTGATGTGATCACCTCTGATAGCTTGATAACCTGATCCATGTGAAATACACTAAAATGTTTCCACTTCCCAAAGAGGTACCTCAAACAGTATGCAACAGGTACTATTTGCTCCCAGATAAAGGTAGGGCATTGCAAGTCCTGAATGTCACCTAAAGACAAAGATACTGCTCTTGAGAACTTACAGATCATAAAGGAAAAGTGATTGCAAGGATCAGCAAAATATTCCCTCCTAACCCCTGAAACAGTTTAAGGACTCCTGAGATGCAACTCTTCACAGGCCCTCACCATAGTAGTGCAATGACAAATATGCACCAGTGGTTCCCATAGTCTCTGAGCATGGTGGGAGAAGAAAAAGTATCAAGAGTTTGTCTGCACAGCTGTGTCAGTCGTTAAGGAGGAAAAACTGTTCTCTTCCATACCGAGATCACCGAATATCAATTATGCAAACCCACCAATTCACGCCATGGTTTGCGAAGAATGAACTGTGCAACTGTGCACAATTGCTTACCTCTATAAAGAAAAAGAGTTAAGCAAGCTAAGCCTGTTCAGCTAGGTATTAAAGAATAACTTTAGCTGCCACAAATAACTCTGAAGCCCGGATCTTACAGCACAAATTTTGAAGTCACCTACACAGTCTACATTCATGCACCTGGCTACCAAGGTGAAATTCTTTAATCCCTCATTTGTCAGGTAGCGGGTAGCCCATAGATCTGCTCTGTGCATCTGCAGAGCGATGGTCTCTTGGCAGAACTCAGCTGCTCTGGGACCATTTCATAAGCCTGCTCAAGATTATTCGAGTCTACATCCATCTACTCACACCCCCAGAAAACTCTTTTCACACACATTCCACACAGAGGTTAGAACTACAGCAAACATGGACATTTTCATATAAGAAGGAAGGAGGAAGATGATAGTGACACCGCTGAGTTTTTCACAACAGCTGCAGCACTTGCTCATGACTATGAGAGGGCAAACTAAATGCACACAAACCCTCTCTCAAACAGGGCAATCCCACACTCCCTCCTAAAATGTAGCAAATACTACAGACCTTGTATAGGGGTGTCAGTACCTCATCCACTGACCCTACAGAGTAGGTAGCCAAATACAAGTCCATGGTCATCAAGCAACAGTTTCTCTTGCTTACTCAATTAGAAGAGTCCTTCATGTTAATTCTTAGACTCGGGATTTTTACTGTAATTGACAGCTGTTAGTATCAGGTGTTGATCAGCTCCAGCTGAGCACACGGCTGCTACTCATGCTCTCTGAGATGAGAGCAGGTGCAGAGAAGGCCGGTGAATTTCCCCCACAATGAAGTAGGAACTAGAAAGAGAAACAAAACCTGGATCTGAACACATGAGCAATATGGAGACAATACAGTTAGCTGTTACATTGAGCTACACCTTTTCTGCAGCCTCATACAACAAAAATTTCCCCCTCTCCTAAGGCATGGATCCCATACTCTGCTCAGTAAAAGCCAGCGACTTCAATCGCTTCTGCAAAGAGCTATAGTTCTCAGCTCACAGGCTAAATGTTATCTCTGTCAGAAACCAGGCTTCAAAGCAAGCACACGACGCAGCTAAAGTACATTACTTAACACAGTGTGCAGCTTGCTTCAGTGATCTCGGGCAGCATTGCCTTCCATCAAGGTCAATCGAGTGATTATGGGATTTACAGTGCGCATAAAGCTCTTTGGGCACAATGCGCCAAACAAGACCGACATTGATGCGGGAATCTTCAGTGGTCATCAAGAAGTCTTATTCTCAAAAAGTTCTGACACACCACAGCTTTCTTCACGGACAGGGGAAGATGTTCATGTGGGTGGAGGGAGGGAGCAGAACAGGCAGGCTAATCTCTCCCCCTTTGCCCTTTAAGAAGGCTAAGAAATTCTTTAAGTAGTGACTAACATAACAGTTAACACCCTTGATTTCTCTGCAGCAGCGAACAACCCAGAACAAACTGCATTCGGAAATGCTTACTCAGATCATGCAGTAAAATAAGGTTTTTGATGAAACTGTGAACTCATTCTCTTATAACTTTAGTCATCTGTCAACTACTCCCTAAATTTACTACTCGGAATCCTCCACCTTTCTTTTGCAGTAGTGAGTGGGAGTTCTTACATTTGGCAAATGGAAGCTTCCTTAGGTTTCCTTTGTGCACCAAAGCGAGTATACATCTCCTGGTATCAAGTCACCATCCAACCTATCACCCCACGTACTGCAACTGGTGCTTACAAGGGTAATATTTTATTCCTGAGCAGATCTATAGCTATCCATAAGCTAAGAGTATTGTAATTAATTATGGGCACTTAGGGATATGAAAAGGTATTTTTACTTCAGTCCACTTATAGCAATCTGCGGTAAATAGCTCTGAGATAAAACCACTATGTGTGGTTAGAAGACACAGTAAAAAATAAATCGGGAAGATTTGGGAACAATTATTATTATTTGTTTATATTTAGAAATAAATTCCTGTCACTACACTCATATATTTTTTTGAGCAGGCTTATTGAAAATTTGTTGAATTGTAATGTCATAATCAGTTCACAGACAGATAAAGGTTTAGCAAAAGACTTGTGCACTGTCTTCAAGTTCTTTTTTCAGAATACACGTATGTTCAGTGTCAAACAGGTATGGACGGCTTGTCTAGCTACTTAATGCCCAGCACACACTAGTATATTATTAACAATACAGAGCTGGGAAAAACCTTTTGAGACACGAGTTCCAGTGCCCCACTCCTACAGGCAGCAGATTTAAACTGTGTCCTTGTTAAATTTTATCTTAAGGGATGTTAGGTCTTGGAATAGTCTTCTAATATGATCAGCAAGGAAGGAGGAAAAAAAAAATCCTGCCCACACACAAAAAAACCTTCACCACAGACATTTAGCTGCTCTAAAGTTTTAAAGTCTCAAACCACAAATTCTGCTTAAAGCAATTCTTCCTCTTCTTTGTTATTTAAACAGCCGTGAGGAAAGAGATAACTCCGTGAATTCTACCACGCAACAGTAGCCAAGCACCCTCTTATCATGAGGTGATTTTTTGCCCCTGGTCATCCCAAAACCCTTCCCTAGGTTCTGCTTTGAATTTGTCTCTCCTGGGTACAGTTAAGTGCAACCCACACTCAAGTAAAGATCACACTAGCTCCTTCTATTGATGCTTTGCATTAGAGAAACCCTGTGCATTGCAGATGACATGGACAATAGCAGTCATTCTACCACTGACTAATCCATCTCCTCCTATCTTGTTTAACGTGGGACCTTCTTTCCCCACCCCTCCAAGTATAACTATTGCAATGGGACTTTATTACTCCTGTCCTTCAATCCCCTTTATATGCTGCCCCTCTGCATCAATACCACCTCCCACTCAACAGCATGGCATAACCACATTTCATTACTATGCTCAACTTTCTGACCACAGGCCATTAATAAAGGTATTAAAAAAGCAAGGTACCTCTGGGTATTACTCACTTGAATTTTCTCTTTAATACCAGAAGCTGTTAGACTGCATTTACTGCTGTCTTCTCTTAACACAGCTTTATACATGTGCATACAGGTGTTAAAAGTTCTTGTGTGACATCACATCAATCAAATGCTTTGTTGCAAAGTTGACTCAATTTCTTGTGAAGCTTNGGGGGAGGGGTGTTCCTCCCCAGACGAACTAAAGAATCAAAAATAACAAAAAAAAAATATCCACCCACAATAAGGTAACCAAGAATGCTGGTAGGTCAGATCAAATTAACAGCTCTATAGACCAAAGATCACGTTTCCTTCTTCGGTAAGTACAGCTCATTAGCCCGAAGCCATGCCGTTCTAACCACAATTTATTAGATTGGTTTGTTTTGCAAAAGAATATAATTCACCTAAAACACCCTTCATTCAATCAGTCAAACAGAAATAAACTAGCACCATGCACCTAGGAAAAATGCAGAGAGCACACAGACACTTTAGTAATGAAAAGATGCAAGGTTAAGCAAGTAAGTTTATTTAGCATTTCACTTGTTTCCCGATAACACAAAAGATTTGGACAAGATGGCATCCCTTGCATCTCCTTACATACTAATTCACTACCTGTAAAGCTTAATGAACCTTTGTACAGACTAGGTGGAAATCACATATCTGAACTGCTCATGAACTCCCAGCCATAAGCCCTTATAAACTGGGTAAGGTTATATGTTTATAGCTTACCTTGGAAAGATTTTGTTACTTTGTAACTGTTACACGTGGCAGAATGTCTGTGTTAAATTATATATTAACACATGTCTATATTAACAAATACACTTATTTCAGAATTATTTTCAGAACTATTACTAAAATTTATCTTGAGCACCGTAAGCATGCATCAGATACAACTAATTGTGACCAAGTGTTACCATGGAGTTGGGAACACAGTTGACTTTCTGCTACTTTGGCAATCAATTAAAACATAAAGTTACTACTGTTCTAGTGTTAATGGACTTGACATTTGTTCACTGTGGAATCATAACTTACAAACATGATCCATAAGCTCTATATATGCAAGCATAATTTTTGTTATAAAAATAGTTTCATATAAAGGTTTAGCTTCCGGGGTGGGGGACGGGGGCGGAGAGAGGCAGGGAGAGGAGGAGGTGTCGACAAAATTTTGCTTTCTGTCATCTTAACCTTTACTTGTAAACAATTGATGATCAATGTGTCAGACTTCACACATAGCAGCATGAAGTCTGCCAAGTACCTCATATTTACATATACCATGCAGACAAGACACATGCAAACAAGCACAGGTAATAAATATTTAGCACCCATGTCAAATATCCATCAGAAAATAAAACTGCTTCCCTGTTCCTCCCAAGAGGTCATGCTATCATTCCTCACACATGCCAAAGGCTGTTGTCACATTCGTCCTGCCTCTGGAGTGACAGCTTTACATCCTCTCTTCATACAAACTGACACAAATCCTATTTAGCTGTATTAAGATCAAATGAGCTGAGTTGGGAAGGATCCAAATCCAGTCTCAGTCTGAAGCAGTCAGACCAAACAGTGTTTTACTAAAATAACCTCTGCAAAATTCCTCTTTTCCATTTACAGGAAGGTGGCAGTTAGTCCTACTGAACAGATGATTAAATAATAATAATATTAAAATGCTTGTATTGTGCAAGCTATTGACACAGTCTTGTCTATAAATCCCAGCCAGTAGGTCACATCTCAGAAATCATTGGACTACCACTGCCTTCCCTAGTGGAAGGTGGTTTACGCCATCCAGCCTTGTTATTCACTGGCTAGTAAGCCAAGAAACAAAGAAAAATCACCATCTCCGAGGGAATACAAACATAGCCATGCCAAGCAAAAAGATAAACACAGCTGTATTATTTTTTAAGAGATTAAAGAGTTTTTCTACACCTATCCATGGCTTCCAGCGCGACTTAGTCCTAAACCAGGATTTCAGATTATTCTAACCAGGATATTTCAAGAAAGCATGCTGTAATTAGCAAACAGCTAATAAGGCAGAGAGAGATTATTCACACATAACCTTTCATATCAATGTTTTGTAAATGATGTATTTGCTTCCCTAGTTACAGAAGAGTCCTTTCAGTATACACTATTATATGCAGCAATATTATCACCTCTCACTGATGAAACACACACAGGGAGAGCGAAGATTTATCAGTTCTCAAAAGGACTGAACAGCATTTGGTGTGGGTTTGTTTTTGGGTTGGTTTTTTTTTGGTTTGTTTGGGGTTTTTTAGGTATACAGAAACTGCAATGTAAGTTAACCTAAATACTTCAAGATAAAAAAACAAAAAAAGAAAAAAAAAGAAAAAAGTTCAACTAACTTCAGTGTTATGGTGGCAAAACATCAATTGCTTATTACCATAAAGATAAGCTTGTTTACTCTTATTTCATCTATGTGAGCTAATACATCAGTCCTTCACTGCGCTTCAAGAAATACTGCCTCTATTGAAAATAGATAGCAAGAACAATCTGTTCCGATTACGCTCTTCAAAGTTCAAAAGTGCGTCTGCTCCAATGAGTGCTCGGAGCTTTGCACGAGGCAGTTGGTTCCCCAAGGGAATTACCGTTTCTAACTGGCACAGAGGCAGTAGACTTTAAAATAAAACAGGCAAAAACACTGACTCGAAGGTCGGAGGGGGGAGGCGGGGAGCAGGTGGTGGTGTCAGCAGAAAGGAGGAGGGATGAAAAAGTCCGTTTAATTAAAAAAAAAAAAAAAAGAAAAAGAAGACAGAAAAGAAGAAACAGGAATTTGTTAATGACTGGTAAGGCCACTATGGAGAACAGTTTTAAGAGTGCCCGGCATTTAGTTTTTAGATAACAAAACAAGGAGGGAACAAGGTTTCTCCCATATGTACAGACGCACACACGTTTGCTGTAGAGAAATGTATAGGCCATGCGCGTACTAAATGG
Organism: Formicarius rufipectus; assembly: GCA_013399695.1. NCBI lineage: Eukaryota > Metazoa > Chordata > Aves > Passeriformes > Formicariidae > Formicarius > Formicarius rufipectus. The sequence goes on along the minus strand of VXAU01000433.1, from coordinate 1,651,193 downwards.
AAGCCAGCGCAGTTTTGCCACCTCTCGTGAGCCGGGAGCGCGATGAAAGCCCCTCTTTTACGAGCTGCCCGGCAGCTCTGTGTGCACCCAGCACGGCAGCGCTACAGGAGACGGAGCAACCCGCCGCCCGATCTGTCGAGCGCCGCTCCCGAGGCTCCATCCCCCCCGCTCCTGGCGGCAGGACGGCCAGGCACCCTCCGCGCCGGTGACTCCTCCTGCCGAGAGCAGCCGCTGATGTGGCTCCCGAGCGCCGTGCCCGCCGCTCCCCTCCTGGCGCCGCGGAGAACTCCCGCGGGCGCTCCAGCCGAAACGCCCCGTCCCGGTACCGGGAGCAGAACCCTGAGCTCAGCCCTTCCCGACTGCCAAAAGCCCGAGCCGTGGCACCGGGAGGCGCCCGCCCCGCCAGGCGCCCGGGCTCGGGCGGACCCCGGCACGGCCCCGCGGGGCGCTTCCCGCCCGCCTCCCCGCGCCCCACTCACCGGCTTCGGCATTTTGGGGGCTGCTGGTGCTGCTCCTACTCCCGAGACAAATGTTCATGCAGCGACCGCCTCGCCTGAGCCGAGCGCCCCGCGCGGAGGAGGAGGAGGAAGAGGAGGAGGTAGAAGGAGGCGCTCCCTGCCACGGCGGCAGCGCAGCCCACGAGTGCGGCGGCGGCCGCCCGGCGGCGGGTTAAGTACGGCAGGTGGGGCTCGGCGGTGACTCACCGCCGTCGGCCATGGTCCGCGGTTCTACATGACGCCCTTCGAGCGCCGCACAGCCTCACCCAGCCGCCGGGCAACCCCGCCGCCCCCGCTGCGACCCCCCCCAGGGTACAGGGGGCACCGTGGTCCGCAGCCTCCAGCCGCCCCCCCGGCCTCCATGGTGTGAAAGGCGGGCAACTAGTGCCGGAGGGCGGGGGTGGCGCCTCCCCGACCCGACCGCCCGCCGGGCACAGCCGAGGCACGGCGGGGCTATCCCTGCTCCGCTCCTTCTCCGCTTGGCCGCCCCCGAGACCTGCGGGCAGACCCTCGCCCCCGCCGCCGGGCCCACCGCACCTGCCGCCAGCCACGCCGGGTCGGCGCTTCTCAGGCTGGCGGATGGCACGGGAAAGGTGTCCGGCTTAGGAGAGGGAGAGGACCCTGAGCCCCCGCTGTCCAGGCCTCCGTCCAGCCTAGGGAAGGGGGAAGGAGTTCCCCGGTTTCTGTAAAGATGGGCACTGGCGCTGGTCTGAAAATAGTCGCTATGTTTCTTGAAGTGCTAGGTCGGAAAACGTGATTAGTTAACAAAACACATGGTTGCTTTGTGTGTAAGCACGTTTTTCAGCAACGGCAGCAAAAGAGAAAACTGAAAAATCCATCTAAGATCAGAAACTATAAAGGAGAGAGTATACTTCGGTTGGTTCTGACTTCTCGTAAAACCAAAAAAAGTTTATGCCTAACAATTTACAGGCGTACAAAGATGACAAAGTCCATATGTCTGTCCCTTGTCCCTTCTCCCTCTTCTCCCATGAATGCAACGCACTCCTGCAGATGGTGTCTGCCAGGAGTTGCTGGCCTCCCACAGCATCTTGCTTGGCTGGTCACAAGAGCACATTGTATTTACATAGTCATGGGCAACGGACTGTAGGACACGGCTCTTCCGCTGTGCCAGCAATGGCATGTATTTGAGCTGCAAGACTGAGGAAATTGCACAGCCTGTACCCAAGCTGCAGCCTGCAACATCCCACTTCAACCAGTGCCTGTCTGTTTGGTCAGAAAAGGCATAGGACAAGAACAGGGAGCCACTGAACAAGGAGAATAACAACCCACTAAATGGAAAATATATAGGGCAGGAGAGAGCCTGGGAAATATCAAGGGATGGTAACAGAAAGAACAGCCCTAACAATACAGGTCCTGCCTTGGCAGAGATCCAAATGGTGTCTTCCCTCACAGAGTCCACCACGCAGCAATTGGTTGTGCCATATTAAAAGAATCATTAATGTGTCAGGTCTGTGAGAGAAAGGGGAGGGGAGCCATCAGAGGCTGACAGAATTCATGGTTATATTCCTTTCCTGTTGCACGATCCTTGGGGATTAGAGGAGGCTTTACTATCAAAACAGACCCATGGCGGTGGCAGCTTGCAACAGTAAGTGAGAAGAAATAGTCTAAGCTGAACAGCTTCCAAGAAAAGGGCCATGGGATCAAACATCCTTGGGAAACAGATATGGCCTCCATTTTCAAATGAAACAATACCACTGAAATTTACTTGGGTCAGGTTAATTTAACAAAAATGTAATTTGTGAGGAGACTTTCTGTGCTCTCCTGTTAATCAATAAATTTATGGTGGAATGCATGTCTTGTTCAGTAGAATGACACTGGAAACAAACCAGACCAGATTATCACAGTGTTTTGGGTAAACTGCTGAGCAACTGTTCCAAGTAAGAAGTGCAGTAAGAACTCAGCTTTTGCAACTCTCACTCAGAACCCTAAGTAGCATTCGTGGGTTTTGTCGTTGTTGTTTTTGTTTGTTTGGTTGGTTTGGTTTTGGTTTTGGTTGGTTTGGTGGTGGTTTTTGTTTTGTTTTGTTTTTTTTTTGTTTGTTTGTTTGTTTGTTTTTGTTTGTTTGGTTGTTTGTTTGGTTTTTGTTTTGGTTTGGTTTGGTTTTTTTTTTGTTTTTTGTTTTTTGTGGGTTTTTTTGGTGGAAAAAGAAATGCAATATTTTCATTCTGTAGTCTTAAAATCCAGATGTTGGCTGTGATTGGGGAAAAAAAAAAAAAAGCCAAAAAAGTGTGTGTGTCTGTATACTCTTGAAACAAGCATTTCATGGATCTAATGGGGAGCCTGTTTCCATGCTGGGAGATTTCCATTCCCAAAATCCTTTCCTGTCTGTAGCTCAACATGGGCTCAGAGGCCATCATCCTGGGCCTTCATACTGAAGAAACTCCTCATCAAAGAGATGTCTCATTTAATAGATCATACTCTCTTCAATCAGTCAGGTAAGTATTTGTCTCCATAGGTTAGTTACATATCCAAGCTTAAATCCCTTATTTGTTTTCAGGTTTTCTTGGTTTTTAAAAAATATTTACCACTTCTTCCTAACCATCCAGACCTAGAGGCAAAAGGAACTCAAGTGACTACTAATTAAGTATGACATCACACAGTCTCTAGGTTCCTGTTTGCCACAGCACATAACCTTGTGCCATTCTCCCACAATCACCTGCAATACCTGGGAAAAGGCAGATACCTCAATGACATCCATAACTACCAGCTTACCCAACACCACTCCACCCAAAGCCAGCCACTGTGAGCATACTGAGCTTGCACAGGAAGAATTGTCTTCAGTGGAAGGAACCAGAACCACTGCCAGCTTGGTGTATATGTTAGACATCCTTAGCCTACTCCTTGTGCTTTTGCCTTGTGCTGGGTGTATTTTCAAACCCTCTTGCCTGCAAAGCACAGTACCTTATCGAATACTTGGCTAGGCAGGGGTAGCAAGATGTCTTTGTGACAGTACAAAACTCTCTTCTGTAGCTGGGTCCCTGAGCTCCTTCCTTTATATTTCTCTCTCTGCTCCCCCTAGAAGGATGGGAAGGTAAATAATGCAAGCCCCTTCTTCCCTTCTATACAGAAGCATACTCATACTTTGCAGACACAAACCACTCCAGTTCTGCTCTCCTCCAGACAGGGGATAAAAGCTCTCAGTTCTCTTGTTTTCCTGAGAGTACCCTGAAAGTCAGTATAGTGAATTTTGGGAGCATGAGCACCATGCATAATATCAATAAATGTTGCCTAAGAACGCTTACAGGCTGAATCCCTTTTGGAGTCCGTGTGAGAGGATATTGGAGAAAGCATGAAATAGATGCAAAACAATCAACCCACATCAAGACATCTCAGGGCAGAAATACAAATGTAGAAACAAAACAGATACAAATGTGCAATTTGGAGAAAATTCCACATGAAAACTTTATGGAACTTGGTTACTTCTAGATTTAGGCATTAGCTGAGCAAGAGAGAGCTTTTATGGTCACTCTAACTACACAATTTTCAGTCAGACTTCACAATTAAGCATAAGACCCAAATCAAAATGAAGGTTTTAAGTTACAGGATTAAGATCTACTCTGATCCAGCACTTACTCTTAACCTGCTTTATTAAGAGGACAGCATTACTAACCATTTACAGGAATTAATAATGCAGAGGAGATGATGAAAGAATCCCAATTGCTCAGCAGGTCAGTAGCAGAACCCAGTTTCTGTCTTCTTCCCTGTAACAGTTACTGTACCTTACTGGCCCTGAACCCAACTGTGTAATCCTCACCAAGCCTGCCTTCCCTGTTTTAGAGAGAAGACCCATTTAACTTTCCTGTTCTACTTTAATCTGTAATAACATTTCAGCTTGATGCAAATCATTTATGAAGTCCAAGTATTTGTCCGAATTTGCTCAAGCAAGTGCTATCGCTATGAAATGGCTTTTGCTTAACAGGCTTCATGCCAGCCAATTTTAAGTCAGTATAAAACTTCCTAAGCTGAATCATCCTGGAACTGGGAAATATGGAATCTTGTGCCTTAAATCCACCATTCTTGGTTGCTCACACAAAATCAATAGTCTCAACAAGAAACAGACCTGAACTCCCTGTTTCTCCATATAGAAAGCTTCACCTAGGTTTGGCAAGGCATAGCTGGAAGAGTTTTGCAGCACCTCTGCTGGTTTGTTTGCAGACTTAATCCAGGGATTTTCTACTAACTGAAAATCTTTAGTATCTTGACAACTCATAGACTGTGCATTTAGTACACCATGTACAGATGCCATGTTCTGAGACATGTATAGAATTAAGGAGATTTTCTCTCACCTAGGACAGTCCAGAGTACACACAAGAGTTTCTTTTTCATTGTGCGCAACTGAATAAGCAACTTATTCCACACGGCACTTTCTTAAATTTGGGGATTATAGTTCCTGAAATGTCAGATTTCATAAAGGGTGACAAAGGACTTGGTGAGCTGTAGTTCTGTCTGCACTGAGAGCTACTTCCCCGCTACCCACACTGAGGATACTGAAAACCCAACAAATTCAGGTCACAGGAGACCAGCATCTACTGACAAAGCACTCTTGAGACATTCTCTGGGTTTCCTATAAAGGGAACATATGAGGTAAAACAGAGCAAAGCTTGTGCCTCATTTTTGATTGTTCCTAAATTAGAAGCTGCTGCCAAGTTCAGTTGTTCATTGGGATTTTGTTTATTTGCTCTTCAGGAAGCATGGATTCCCACAGAGTCTTGTTTTTCAGTACCAACAAATGGTTAGGTGCATTCAGGCCTGGAAATAAACCTCATTAAATGATCCAACGATTACATGCTGGGAGACCCTTATTTTTGCAATTATTCTGATTTCTAGCACCACCCCCAAGTAGTCCTTGGGATTGTCTGGCCCTCTGATTGACCATCATGGAGCCCTGTGAGGACATGGTAGATTATGAAGAAATGTATATATAATGAAGTTCATGAAGGATTACTTTAATGTGTAAGAAGGAAAACGAAGCTGGTAAGCCTTCAAGCTTTTATCTGGTTTGTTGTCACCCATCATAAGACAAAAGCTTAAAGGGAGATTATGAATATGTTTCTTCTCAGCAAAAATTCTGAGCCTCAAAGACAGTTTGCTTTCAGTTCCCATGAGAGTTGTCTTAGCAACCACTCTAGTAACATATTCTTCACTCTTCTTCCACAGGAAAATTTCACAGGGACTGTTGCAGTGTGCAATAAAATCTTCTTTTCAACTGAAACAAAACATAATTTGGCATTTACATTTTGTGTACACTGAGACTGAAAAATTATTTACAATGGATGGGGAAGGTTAGACTTAGTGATAGGTAAAATACAGATAAAGTATTACTCAAAGTAAAGGCAGGTTTAAACATGCATGTGATCAGGGAAGAAAATTCTATGGTAATCATCTCTGTAACTGAAATCCACAATGAATTATTGATCTTACCAACAAATAAACAAATAGAAAAAGCACTGAGACTTTTCTGAATCTATTGAATGACTGAATGAGAACAATAATGTCACAAGGTATTATTTAAAAATGTAAAATGACAAATGAAGTTCATGACATACTGAATTTGTGGAGTTTATACCACTAGTGTAAATCCAGTCATGTTTGTCCAAGGCTCAAAGCAAATGGAAACCAGGGTCAACGCAGCTTTTACGTCTTAAAATGAAATAATGATATTAATGCCTATGATAAGAAAGGAAAGAGGAAGGGAGTTCCCCTGGTTAAGTAATCTCTATTCCACCTTGATATCTTCCCTTGTGCTTTTTATTTGAAATCTGATTAAAGCAGAGCTTAGTGCCATATATGGCAAATACCCCCTGCACAACTGAACTCTCTCTATGGGGGCCAGCTGTTTTAGGGTTTGGTTTGGTTGAGGTTTTTTGTTTCATTTTGTGGGATTTGTTTGGTTTGTTTGATTTGGGTTTTTTTGAGGTTTTTTTTAACATTAGAGATGCATTGACAGTGCTGACAAAAACTGCATATCAAATAATGTGAGCCAACTTAGTTCATATGCTTCATCAGTGGAGCATAGCTCTGTGCTTAAAGCAGGTGTACGTGGTCAGGTGGAGGCAAAATAAATGCCCACTTGTTGATAGGGAGAAAAATAGTTCATCAGTCTATGTACAGGATTTTTTTTCAAGTTGTTTATAATTCTATATGCTGCTGACATTTTTGTTGCTCTTATTGTGGGAATGTGGCTGTAAGAGTTCAAAACCACAGGTAACAAGCTATTTTAATTTAACTAAGAGTGCCAGGACTTGTAGTTAAATTTCAGGGTTAAGAATACAGAGTTCAATGTATAATTAATGCACATAGAGTACCTTTTCTTTTCCTATGATATGATGCTGACTCACACCTTTTAAGATCAGAAGGACCATGTTGTTTGACTTTCAGCATAAATTAAGCTCTTGAATTTCACCTGGTGATACTCAGATTCAGCCTGTAACATTAGAAAGGCCTTAAACCCCAGTCTCAAGACTGAATGGCAGTGATTCTATCTCCTGGCCAGTTCTCTCCACAGCCAAGGGCTATTTCAGTGTAAATTGTGAAAGTTCTTTGTATTGACTGCTACTTGTATTTCTCATTCAATTTCAGAAGATGCATTATCTATATTGCAATTTGAAGTTAAATACTCAGCCAAGAATAAACATCTAGCATGGCTTTTGCCTGAGCTAAGCCAGTAATACAAGCTGTGCATTACTGTGCAGTTTGGTGCCAGCTATCAAAAGACCATTTTCCCATATTTTCCCCTAATTGAAACAGAAAAAATTCCTTGATGCAGAGGTTACTACATAAGGCTCAGGTATCCCAAACATTGCTCCACTCTGTTTTCCCACTCAGGACTGTCTCTTTCAGATATCTTCTTATATTTTTCCTAGCCTCATTTAAATGCTCTAAACAACAAGGAATCTCCCCCTTTGAACATTAGAGATTGGGTTTCTTTTGCAATGTGAGGCTGGTTAAAAGCTTCATCCAACAGTGAGAGAAACAGAAAATATGTAGTATTGGGGATGCTGTTTATCACTGGTCCTTACATTAGCTCTCCTACTCTGCATCACCTGCATCTGCTGTAGACACGAACATTTCCAAGTGCCATTAGAAACTGAAGTTATTTCTGCTTGCTTCAGGCTGCAGCTGCCCAGCAGCAATGCAGGCTGCACAGGGAGCTCTCAGTGCTGAATTAGGAGAGATTATACTAATGGAGATTTTTCTCGAAGATAAAGGAGAGTGATTTTTACCTTAGTATATCATGAGGAAGACACCAAGCTGGAGTCTGAAGTACAAGAATCCACCTATCTCTTGGGAAATCCTCTGTTTGCTCTGTGATAACACAATAATGCTGAAAGCAGGTGGGCACTAATAAAGACGTAAGACCAAGTACAAGGCAGGAATAAGCACAGTGACATTGCTAAACAAAGCAGAACGCTGCCTACTTTCACCAGACTTGAATTTTAACTATGCTAGTTTGCAAGGACTTACCTGGAACTGTACCTCAATTAAATATTCATTCATGAGAAAAAACTATTTGTGTTTCACAGCAAACAGCTAATACACAACTTACAAATGGCTACATATATCCTTAATTAGTTTTCAACGACCCCGCTAAACACTGAGTGCAAACTAAATCCATTTTATGTCAAGGCTGCAGATACCAAGTCACTTTATCTAATCAACCCCAACTGCCTTAAAGCCAGTAACACAGAAACAAAGAGGCTACCAAACCAAATAACCTCTGTGAGGCCTCACTGGATGAGAAGGGGATCGGGTTGATTACTGCTCACCTGCCGCACTGAGGCATGCAGGTAACCTGAAACAAAGGGAGTTTTCAGTGCTTCCAAACGACACACCTAGCCTGTGAAGTAATTACCTCTGACGCATGGCACAAAAGATAAACACCAAGTTTTACAGCATGTTGGCTAGCAACTCCCCAAAACACTCTGGAAAATAGTATCAGTACGCTACCTTAAAAATAGAGGGTGAATTTCAGCTTTTTGCAGCAGGCAACTCAGGACCTGGGTATTAACTGAGTACCACTTGAGCCTTCAAAATAGGGCTGACATGCTGCCTCAGTTGTAACCAGGATTTCAATGAGACTTGATTTGCTTCTATGCAGAACACAGCTCAGTGTTTCACTTAATAAGCTGATTATCTTTTAAGGGTGGCACGATGAATTCTTTGGTCTCTTTTAATAAAAGATGTGAAGATGAGAAGGGACAACCTGCAATACGTAACCCTATGATCACCCTGTGTGCCATGGTTTCATCTGTGTGACCTCTCAGCAATTACTAGCAATGCCTTTGGAGCCAGATTTTTGGTTCACTGCTCTGTTTTGACCTTCAAGCACTTATGGTGTGGGAGGAGAAGGGTGAGGTGCTGCTGGACTCCAGAAGCAGGGTGTTGTGTCCCTCGACCTGGTATCAGTTGAGGGTAAGGATCAAGTGACTCCAGAGGTAGTGGTTCATGAGCTAATTGCTCAGTATGTTTAATTATCTTATTATTATATCAATCAGACATGAAGCAGAGTTTCTGTATGCAAGAAGTTTGTTTTCCCACCCATGTAATTTGGCTGTACAGACTTCGCTTTGTGTAGTCTAGTACAAACATATATCCACTAGAGACCTTCATAATCTTGCCTCAGATCATCTCCAAACTCAGCCCCAGTTTGATCTTGGATCTGAGAGAGACCAATCTTGTAGCACTTAGTGAACCATAATGTCCCTAAAGGTTAGGCTGTAACATGTGGCACTTTCCTATGAGAAAGAAGGTTGCTCTCTTTATTCTCCTGGCTGTGGTGTGCCTGCCAGGGCAGGTGGAGAGGAAGGGGAAAGTACAAAGTCTTCTATGGCCTTTTATTACAGAGTTCAAGTTTAAGGCAATGTGTTGCGAGTGCTTGGGATGTTGACACCGTAAGAGCTTCACAGTGGGCTGTACTGGCTAACATGACCTGGTTCTGACACAGCATGTTGAAGCACTGTTACCCAGGCACAGGCTCACTTCGGAGTGTCCAAGTGTTCTGGGCCCAGGGACACGAGCGGCTTCTTGTCTGCCACCCACAGGGAATCTGGTCGTTGAGTCCTGTCTGTGAAAGCTTGCAGGAAGGGCTCAGTCTTCTCCACACCAACACAGCAAGCCAGACTTGCAGGGTGGTTTCCCTGCCCAGCCCTCCATGGCTGCTCTGCCAGGCAGGACATTAGCACAGAGCAAGAAAACAGACAGTCCTGGCTGCTGGCCTGGTTTCCGTTTACCTGTGTGACACAGTGAGGCAGGAAAACACCAAAAGAGCCTTAGAGACAACAGCAAAACAGGGTGTGCGTGTGCAGCTGATTCACAGGGTGGAATAACAGCTGGACGCACTGGCAAAGCAAGACACTGGTCTCACAGGTGAGGATCCTCCACAGAGCAAATATGCCTGGGAGGAGTCAGGGGCATTCTGGAGAATTGCATCTGAGGTGTTTGTTCCCAGAAAGTCATGTGGACAGGACTAAAGAAACTACTTCACCCATGCTATTTCCCTTCCAGTGCAACCATCTCTAGCAACCTACCATTTTTAACATTGGTGTCCAAAGCAATTGGAATTCTCCTGATCCCTTTAGGAGGCTTTCTCATAAGCAAGCAATGGGACAGCAAGAAATAATTTTCTAATGTATTATCTTTCCAGATATCTAAATGTACTCCTTCCCTGCATTCCTCTCAATGCCCTCCACCCCTGTCGCCTGAAATAACTGCTCACTCATCACTGTAGTTTAACCATGCTGTGCTGTACAAATCCAGAGAGATAAGAAACAATATTCTTTAGATAACAGCACAGTCTTGCACAATGTTCTTTCTTGTCTCAGAGTTCAGTCTGCACCCTTAGTTAAAAAAAAAAAAAAAAAGGAATGCAAAACCAAAAAAGTGCCCCTTTTTACAGAAATTGCCTTAAAATGTAGCATGCAATATAATAATTAGTGCAGTGCTAGGGACTTTCGAAATAGTGGTGTTGTTTCAAGTAAGATTATGGCCACCATTTCCTCCACTGTTTCCAATGTGTATTATTTGAAATTATTTTTTTCTGTGCTTCAAGCAGCAATTAAGTATTGTGTTTCAAATGCCACCACACAGCAATGGTGAATAAATAATGGCTTAAATAAGAAGTAAGAAAAAGGTTTGTTTGCTTTTGCAGGTGTTAAATTTCAGCAGGATAATCTAACTCAAACAAAGCCCTAAACAAAAGTTACTGGAATTCCTGACTGACAACCTGAGTTTCATGTTAGACAAGGCAGATAATAAAAATTATCTCTCCTGGCTCTAAAGTCTCTAGCCACTGATTTTAACTATGGCAGTAAATGACTGTGATTGAATTTTTTAACTTCAGTTATAGTATTTTTGTTTTGTTAATGCACAGGAAATGTTATTGCAAAAACTTAGTGTGTTTAAAAGATTTATTTTGTAATGACTAACCTTAAAAACCAAACAGAAAAAGTCACACAGACAAGTACATTGCAGGATTTAAATGTGGATTTAGGTTACTTTCTTTTTCTTCCGGTAATGTTTATTACTCCTTTGAGAAGAAATGCAGTGCTACATATCTAATACTCACATGGATTCAAACTTACATCCTGTAAGCTATCTCAGAACACTGGGAAAAGGAAAATTGAATAATTTTTAGACACAGTAATTAATTCTGTGGAACCCATTTACAGGAAACTCAGTTGCAGTGAAGAGAATGAAAGCTGTAAGTCGTTTCAATGCAAGCTACTGATGATTGTGAGCCCCTTCCCACAGGATTCAAGCTTGCAAGCCTGTCAAAGCCCTTCAGAGTCACGGCAGTGGGACAAGGCCTGTAACTGAAAAGTTTAGTGGAGAAAATTCCATGACTTCACTATGACATGCTCCCATGATCATTCTTAATTGGTTACTTTAGATTAGTCTCTCAGACAACCCTTGTTAATGCAAAATTATAACCTTGAACTGTGTTCATGGTTTAAATTTAATCCAAAGAGCTGCATGAAGTGTACAGGGACAAAGTCAGAAATTCTTTTGCACTTGTGTGAGGTCAGAATCAGGCTAATTCTGTCAACCTGATCACAAGATCACAGCAATCCAGCTATTCATGGGCCTTATCAAACGTCAGGTTGAGCCTACGTGTGCCAGTTGTCTAGATCTTCCCATCCTAATCCTGCTGCCTTTAGCCATGGTGCTATTACGTGATTTCTCGTGCAATCTTATTGAAACAAAACTGGATGTGGAAGAGGTAAATTATGTTTCTTAGAAAACCTGAGCTAATGTGAATGGAACAAACTAGTGGTTCAGCTATTATAAAAATCTGAGGTAATCAGGTGAAATTGAAGTGGTCCTAGTCAGTTCAGTTGCTCTGTTTGTTTTCAACTCAAACTAAATGCCTATGCTAGTTGTTTGTCCTAGAAAGAGGAGAAATTCTTTAAAATAACAGATTCCTTTTAATCTGATCTGTAATGTAATGATCCTCAGGCTGGCTCCAGGTGTTCTGGGCTAGAAACAGACTCCTGTGGGATACACCAAGGCCTTCACTGGAGCATGTGTACAGGGCAGTACATGCTACAGCAGTCAATAAATTTTATATTATCCTCAGAGCATAACAAGTTGGCTTAACTATTCTTCATGTATTTTTTTTTTCATTAATCATTAATATTCAGTTAATACAGCTGTGAGCTGAATGTACCCACAGGTCTATCCAAAAAGGAAGTAATTTACTGACTGCTCTGTGTAAACACTCGAGTTGCATTAAGTACTGCATTTCTGGGGAAGTAGTGGCACATTCAGGTGAGTAAACATGACACTTTAGAGAAAAACAGGCACTTTTGGTTCAGCCTCAGCCCACACTGCTACCAGCCTGCAACTGTGTAAAAATAAATAATGGTTGTTAATAAAAAAAAAAATTGAGGAAGTGAAAGTTATCCCAGGTCTTTAAAATTCAATGTTTTTATTACATCCATAGGACTTCTGCTTTGTGCAGCTTGAATATAGGATTAGAAAAACCCTGGTCTTACTCCAAATGCTCATGGATTTCAATCAGTCAGTATCAGGCCCAGGCTGGGCTGAGTACTTGAACTGAAATGGTGAGAAAGCCCAAGGTACCATCATTACTTCCCAGCATCAGAGTGATTACTTAAAAATGCCTTAAAATACTCTTCAAAAATTAGAAGTATTAAATAAATGTACAATTCTTCAACCCCTGTATCATCCTGTTACATCTATTTCCTCTATTCTTGATCCCTAAATCACAGATTAGGTATCAAATGTCATTATTTATTGTTTCTTTCTCCACAGATGTAACACTGTTTCTCACTGTGCAGTTTGACTGCTGAACAGCAAATGGAACTGACCCAGAAGGAGGCTGGGATCTGCAAGACCCTCCTCGGATTTGTAGTGTTTTTGTACCTTAAAGCACATATCTGAACTGTTGGTGGAACCCTGTGGCGTGTTGTACCTTATTGTGAGGCTACTGACTTCAGTTCAGCCTTGCTGGAATCCTCCGTAATTCAATGAAATTACAAGACTTGTTTAACCATGTGCATGTACTTCAGAGTCACGCTGAACAGGAGGCTGAATAAAGCATGTGCCCAGCAGGCATTCCTGTACATGATCAAGGATGAGCTGACTAGTGAATTCAGGGAGAGCTGATGGACAACTTACAGGGACTGTGATCTTCAGTAAACCTGATTTTCATCCTTAACATTTTTAGAATTTCAGTATGGTGTCTGTATATCACAAGTCACTGTGGCATATGTACTGCCCTGTTTTCTTGGAGATGTATGAGCTTCGAATTTTTACTCTCTACCCTACTACATTCCATTGCAATTCCTTTCCTTAATGAGCATGCACCCAAAATGACCTCTACGTTCCCTTTAGCAAAATGGTGCACTGTTTCCCTGAATGCTGAACCTCATGTTTTCATGACAGCACTTGCAACTGTTTTTCTGTGCAGCAACATTTGCAATGAGTCTGGCTTTGCAAACAGATTTTTCAGCCTCTCATTAGGATGACAATAATTTGATCAGCCTGGTAAGAAACTTTTTGCCTGTGGCAAATTAATTCTATTTAAGCACCCATTTACATTAGTCTTCTAGAAGAGCCTTCTAAATGCAAAAGCAGACACTATTCCTCAATCTACTCCTCCCTGTACATTCCAAATTGTTTATTAATGAGGCAGGTAGAATCTGACTTTATGCAATCAATCACAAAAATGTGTTAACAACTGTAACATAAAATTAGCACTTTTCATGACTGCAACATCATTCCTGAAGTTGCCTCCATTACATGCTGTTCCTCATTGACTAGTTTGTTCTTAGTCATTCTGAAGCCTCAGAAAACTCAGAGTAGTGCTCTATACTGGTGACCAAGTCACTGGCAAGGCAGAAACTTCATCTGCCTAATCATTAAACTCTACTCAGATCTCTCTCCCCCACAACAGATGAGATTTAGTGAGCATAAAACCTCACTGACATTCCCTGATGATGCCTTTGACTTGTGGTAGTGGCAAAACTGCTAATCCCAGTCACCCATAATTACTATATTTAAGTGATAAAATCCAAACAAATCAACATCTCCACAAACAATGCAGTTTCACTATTTTAATGTTGGGGAATTACTTGCATTTTCCTTTTGGCCCAAGTTACGATTTAATTCCCAGTTAAGACAACGAGATTCTAGACAATCTTTACCTTTCCTTCAGTGATAGGGGATAAGTCCAGCAGTCAAGGTTTATTCTCCAAATACTAGCAGAAATGCTCTGCTTATCAGGCAGTTGATACTGTTAGCTCAAAGGCAAAAAAATCTTTCCATCCAAATATAAGCTTTTGTTAGATTGTAGTTGACAGATTTATAAATTGATAATACAATATTGAATTTCTTCTTAAACTTTAGTAAATTGAAGCATTTGGGAAGTGTGAATCTTTCCCAAATATCTCCTTGAGGAACAATTATGAAATTGTGATGCCAACTCAGGAACTTTAATGTCAGTGAACCATGACTTTCCATCCATTGTGAAGTGTCTTTAAATTAAGATTGTCATAAAACTGGAATCTAGTTTTATTTTTGTTTGGATAAAACAACTCGAGACACTTGGACAAGGACAGAGCTAACCAGAATCGAGCCAGGTCTAAACCTGCAAATTTAACTTTCTGCTCCCTCCCAAATTTTTCTTCAGTAAAGACAATTCGGCAGTGGGCTTAACAAAAAATTCCACAAGTGTTTATGTGCTGAGGGCATGTTCTCAAGCACCATGAAATTCCTGAAAAGACTTTCACAGGCTTCAATGGACTTGTAATCAAGCTCTGAATGTGAGCGGCAAGAGATTTTCCCAATTCCATCTTCTAGATGTGATCAACAGTGGTGGAAGTGCCCAGCTCTGTACAATTTTATAGTACGCTCTTCTATATGGCTTGATAGTAATTCTGCTGTGACAGCTTGGGAACCCTTGTGGAATAGTGTATGTTAATTCCTGAGTGAATGGGTTTTTGGAAGAAGGTTTTCTTGTAATGAATTAATGAGCAGCAGCTGTTGGGAAGGATGCATTGCTCTTTCTTTCAACAGTGTTCCATATGTAAACACACATAAAGCATGATACGCCTCTAAATACATATATAAAAGACATATAGCCAGGGTTGTTCTTCAGAAATTACAAGACTCTGCCAGGTGAACATTAGCATCATCTTTAGTTTAAACAGTTCAGTACTTCTGGGAATAACTTTTAAGCCATAACATAAATAAGTTCTGAAATCCTACAACAGAAGTTGGACAAACAGAAACAGCTTTTGCAAAGTTTATGTATTGCACTTCACTTGCCAAAAATGTAGTCCAAATCAGGAAATGCTGTGAACTAAACTATTCAAAGTCCAACTAATTAGTATTTTACTATCACTGTTAGCAGACATGAATTGTCAAAAGTCCTTCCCCATCTGTGTGCTTAGAATGTGATAGGCCTTTGATCTGTCCAGGAGTCTTTGGGCTCAGGCTCCAGATTAACAAAGATCTTGCCTGCACAGACTAAATCCTGTAGAAGATGAAGGACATATGAGTATTTCAGGGCCACATCAATATGTTGTTGCTTTTCCAACCTGTATTGCTCCCAGAAGATGCTGGGAGCATCTTTTTTTTACTGGCTGTAGAAAAACGGGGATTTCCAACACCAGGTTCCGTGTGGCTTGATTTCTGCATCCTCCTGGGAGTTAAATCCAAGAACACCAGGGATGATGATTCCTGCAGAACTTAAAGGAGGCAATTTTCACAGCTTGTTTAGTCTCATGCTACATTTGCCAAACAAATAATTGTACCTTTCTTGAAGCGCTGACTTAGTTGAACAAAGTTTTGTGAACTGGAGAAACTTCTATTCTCATGTAAGAATTACATTACATGTACAATTGGGTCCTGGCACTACTTATGTTGAGCTCTTCAACCACATGAAACAGCAGTCTGGTCTTTCACCTTTCTTGGTGGAGTTTTCTGACCTTAATCTCAGGTGTGTACCAATGTACCCAGCAGGCCTACCAGGGACTTGAGGGACTGCAGCTGCCAAAAGCACACATTCCAACTATAATCACAAACTTTCTATAAACAGAGCATGAAAGTCACACATGGCTTTTATGGGTGAGGTGTTCTAGAGGTTATTTTTGAATGGCTCTGAGTACCAGTAACATTTAGCCCATTTGCTAAATGTTTACAAAGCACTTGTGCTATCTGAAAAAACAAACAAACAAACAAATCCCACCAAACCCAAAACAAAACAAACAAACAAACAAACAAACAAAAACCCCACCAAACGAAACAATAAAAAAACCCCAACCAAACAGCAAACTGCAGTGACCTTGCCATCAGCCTCTGTGCCATCCTCACACAGAGGACTGGGGATGTAAGGACGCTCAGGGGTGACCTGATCACTCTCTACAACTACCAGTAAGGAAGCTGTAGCCAGGTGGGGGTCAGCCTCTTCTCCCAGGCAACTATTGACAGGGCAAGAGCACAGTCTCAAGATGCACCAGTGGAGGTTTAGGTTGGGCACTAGGAAGAATTTCTTCACAGAAAGGGTGGTTAGACATTGGAATGAGCTGTCCAGGGAGGTGGTGGAGTCACTGTCCCTGGATGTGTTCAACAAAAGACTGGATGTGGCACTCAGTGCCATGATCTAGTTGATGTTGGGTCATAGGTTGGACTCGATGATCTCAAAGGTCTTTTCCAACCTGATTCAGTGAAGGCAATTTGTACACCTACAGACAGACACAACCTGGCTCACGTCACTAGTGTCAGGGGGATGCCAAGGTAGCACACCTTCGCAGGTAGACCAACACCTAGGGCAGCTGTGCCTGCTGTCGCTGGTCGCTCGCCCCTGTCCCTGCCAGCCTTTCATCCGTGCGCAGCTGCGGGGACAGCGACAGGGGACTGCCGCATCACACGGCATGCTCTCCCCTTCTGCAGAGCAGGCTACGGGTGAACCCCCCCGAAACACGCCTCTGGCAATCGCACCCTGGGGCACCGCCGCCCTCTCCATCCCCGCGGGCAGCTGCAGCAGCAGCAGGGGAGCGGGAAGCGCCCACGGACCGCGGGGCACGGACGACCCGCGTCTCCCCCACCTCCAGCAGGGCAGGGAGCTGAGCCATCCCCGCAACATTGACGAGGGCAAGGGCACGGCGCGCTGCCGGGGCGCGGCCGGAGCCGCGGCGGGGAGGCGGGAGCGGCGGGACTTTGCCCCGGGAGCGGCGGTGCCGTCACCGGGCGGCGCCCAATGGCCCCGCTCGACAGAAATAGCGCGCTATAAAGAGCGCTTCGGGGCGGTGCCGCCCGGCTGAGCCCAGGTGTGGCGGTGGCGGAGCGGCAGGAGCACCGCAGGGCTCACCGCCATCGCCCGCCCCGTGTGCTCCGTGTCGGTCACGGCTCGCCCGCGCCCCGAGGAGCCGGCTGGGCGCGGCCCCGGCCCTCGGGAGAAGCCCCAGGGCAAGGTGCGGCATCCCTGGGGTCGTGCAGCCCGGCACTGTCGCTTCGTCCCTCCTCAAGGACTCGGTCTCTCTGCCCGCAGCTCGTCGTTCTTTCCTTCCTTCCTTCCTTCGTTCCTCCCTTCAAAGCCTGCGCTGCACCTCCCTCTAGAGCAGCCGAGGCGGGCCGGGGCTCTGCCATCACGGGGAAACAAAAAACCAACCCTATTCTGGCAGCCGTGCTGTGTGTGTGCTGTTAAAACAGCATCTGTTTAAGACCCAAGACTGGCGGTTCCAGCGAAGGAAGTGGGCTGATAAAGCTTATCTCCCTGGCCTGCACTCTGCCATCTCTCGCCCATTAGTCTGAGCCGCGGTGCCATGGGAGAAGGGTGCAGAGATATTACAGGGCCAGGCCCTTTCTGGGTAAGATGCTGATGAAAAGATGCAGGCCTGCCCTCCTCGGGGCTTACAGCTCAGCCCTCCTAATCCTCTGCACACACGCACAATGAGTGTATAAACCCATGTCCACCAATGGAGAAACCTAAAGTGGGGATTTTTTTTTATTCCTTTTCCGTCTGGGAAAGATAGGAATGCATCTCACAGGGGTGTGTAGAAGAGAACTGTATGAAAACTGACACGACTCAGAATAACAGCAAACAGTCTCCTATTTGAGGATTCTCGGCTTTTTTAAAAAGTAAATGTTACAAATATGCTGAGTTCCTGACTATGCTCAAGATTTCAAGTGCTAGAAATGCAGAGGATCACTTCAAAAATGTGTTCCTACTTGCTTAAACTATGCTGGTTTTGTGGAAATGCTCACAGTATACGTGCTCTTGGTCTGCACAGTGCAATTGCTACTCTCATATCAGATAAGGTGTCTGCTGTAGGATCAGTGGGTTTGGTTTTCTGTGGGTGACTTTTTGTTGTTTTTGTTTGGTTGGTTGGTGTTTTTTTTGTTGAATTTTTGTTTGTTTGCTTCTTTCTTTTATTTTTTTTTTTGATGGCTTTTTTGTGAGACTTTGGTAAGATAATAAAGAATATGGATTTGCTTTTGCAGAATCTATCACACAGTGTATTTTATATAATTATATATATGCTTTCATATGACTGAAGTC
The DNA here is from genome assembly GCA_013399695.1 of Formicarius rufipectus. NCBI lineage: Eukaryota > Metazoa > Chordata > Aves > Passeriformes > Formicariidae > Formicarius > Formicarius rufipectus. The sequence goes on along the minus strand of VXAU01000433.1, from coordinate 1,632,650 downwards.
TAAATATGAAGTTTATTCCCTCTTTTTTTTTTTTTTTTTTACGAAGTTCCCACTGGATTCATGGAGAGCTATTTACTGAAATGCACAGCATAGCATCTGGGGGAAAAGAGGGATCATCAAATGAAATTTTGAGGTGGCAGGTTCAAAAAAAGATACCTCTTCTCACAGAACAAATCTCAGAGCTCACTGCCACAGGATGTCAGGAATCAGTTCAGAAAGCAACCAGGCATGATCATGGAAGAAAAATCTGTACAACGATGTTCAACACAAACACTTCTGATTCAGGAATTCTTTGCGGTGCAAATCTGCATCCTGCGGAAGCATTTTGGGGAACAGCCTCCCCTGTCCTCATGCTATCATTAGGCAATTACTGTTGGCTGCTCTAGGAGACAGAGTCCTGGACTGTACTTGAAATGCTGCTGTTCTGACCCAGCATGGTCATCCCTATTGTTTAACTAGCATTTCATTCAACCTCGGCTTTTTTTCGCAATCTTTAATAAATCATAAGCAACAATTCTTTCAATAAATCTTTGTGACACAGAAATGCTGTTTCCTTATGCTCTGTACCTCTCTTGTTCTTTCCTGCCTGTAACATTGATTGAGGGATGAAAGCTTGCTTTGCTGTGTGTTTGTATAATGTCTCATTATCAAGCTGAGCACCGCTTCATGCTTGTATTTCCTAGTTAATTATTTGATATAAATAAATACTATTAATCTGGGTGTCTGAGGATGGCCACAAGCCAAAAGGTTTGCTTCTTGTATAAACACCTGAAGTAAGAAACTGTGCAGCTCCAGTTCTCATTTGCTGGCAGAATTAGGCAGATGGGCCATTTGAGAAAGTGATTAAAATACCAGTAATACCGGCTTAAAGAGTTACAAATGGCGTGCTGCACATCTGTAAGGGCTTGTATTCATTACCTAGGAGTGCGGGAACAGACCTTGTGACCCTGCTGACACTGAAGGGTGAGATCAAGGACAAGAGGCCAGCACAGGCAGTGCCAGCCCTCAGCTCTGCCCTGAGCTGCCTCCTCTGCCTTCCCCGTTCGATCCACAGGCTGGCTGAGGTCCCACGGGTCCCTGCACGCCAGAGGAGCTCTCCAGCCCTGTGTCTGCCTGGGGCAATGCCTTCGGCAGAGAGGACCTGGTGTCTCCAAGGGGGCATGGAGGGCCTTGCAAGGGGTTGAGCAGGCACCTGCTGAGGGCCACGTGCTGACAGCAGACTTGGAAATTGGAAATGGCGTCAGCTGGGCTTGGTCCTTAGATTTCTCCTTGTGGCAGGGAGATACACTTGCCTTGTGTAACATAGGTGGCACCTGTTCCAACCTTGCCACCAGAAGGAGGTCCACTGATGATGCATACACTTTCCATGGAAGACTCAGTTGTTCATATGCATAAGATTTTTTTCCAAAGAGAAGCAAAATTTTAGCGCTCAGGAGTGGAAGTGCCCTGAGATTGTATAGAGAACAGGAGCATGGTCATCCCATTGTATTGAACAATGTTCAGCACAAGTCTTCTGAAAGAGATTCCTTTCCTGTCAAGGTTGGAGAAATGCTATAGACTTTGTTAAATATGCCTTTGTTAAAGATAATGGAAATCCACTGTATCAGTCCTAGGGGGGGGAGGGAGGGGTGGGAGTGGCCTGAGGGAAGACCCTTTCTCTAAGGAGAAGTGAAAAGGGAACATATATTTCTGCTAAGGAGTATCCTTGCCATATGGATTGAATTTTATAGTAGTGTACAGCTCTTGTGTTGGAGGCACAACCTCCCAAGTATCCAAGGATCCAGCTCAGGGTGGATGTGGGTAACCCAGCAAAAGCCAAATGGTAGACCTATTGTTCTTCCTGTTTGTCTCACATGTGTTCCTGTTGCTCTGCTGATTTTGCAGGGGACCAGAGAGAAGCTGCATACATACAGAATGAGAGACAGCATCTTCTTACAACTACTGACCATGGAAGCCAGTCCTGCTAAAAAGCCACATTTCTTCATAGTGACGGCCTGTCGTATTGCTGATACCCATGCAGATCAGGGCTTTAGCAGCCCCTCAGAGGTAGCTATTTCATAAGGACGAGTAGTTCTTCAACAGCTGCTTACACGTGCAACTGTACCTCGGACTCAGACACTTTGTATAGTGCTTTTTCCCAGAAGCAAGTTAGCATATAGTGCAAGTAAAGACAATAAAACTGAATGTATTCTTTAGCTGGAGGGCATAGGGCTAGAGAGGATGGGTTAACTCACTGAGCTCAGTCCCACAGGACCAGCAGCAGGGATTGGTCTTCAGCCCAGAAAGGGCCACAGAACAATTATTTCCAATTATTTTCCCCCACACTCAATGTATGTTTAGACCATGGTGGCTGCATGCCCATGGCCACCTTCTGTACTTCCCAGTAACTTTTTAATGAACCTCAGTCTAGTAGTCACAAGTCTGAGGTTGCATAGGAAGAGAGGAGAGGTCAGGCACTGACTCTGCACTGGCACTGCGTCCCTGTGGTTGAGGGGTTTTCCAATCTCAAGTCCCACGCTGCTGTGTCACCTATTCAGCTCATGCAGGGTTCTTAGAGGAACGGGGAAAAGCTCTCCTGCCTTTTTGTTTTCCTTCAGCTCACCCTGTCCATTCCCACAGGCACTGCTGCAGCCCTGGGCTGTCTGCAAGGCTGGACAGGTCCCACAGCCCAGGGACAGGGTGTAGGTGTGTTCTGTGGAGCAGTTTATCAGCACAACTTTTGTGGGAACCACAAGTCATCTATGGCTGAGAAGGGACAGGAGATCTTGTGTCTCAATAGCGTCTGGAGGACAGCAAATATTTTCTTGGAGAAGGAGCAGTAGCTCCAAGCCTTTGGAAGAGGAAATCTTTGATAAATTGTCTAAAGGGACAGAGGTGGTAGTCTTCCATGCAGGGATAAGGAGAGAAAATTTTAAAAGAACTTAAATTTATATATATTGTTTTTGTTTTCCAAGAGGAAGACTGCCTCTATTGGCTAGTATGTCTTCAAACAGTGCTGTTTACAGACATTACATAACGTTTTCATTCATTTCATTCATGTGTTTTTCACTAAGCAGAACTAGACAGTGCATGTTGTTAGGGTAGTTCTACACATGAAAATACATTAATTTGGATTTGTAATTTTTACATTTTAATGAATGACATTTTTGCTCTTCACTTGGTGTGTCAAAGTAGTGTTGAAGGGAAATTGCAATTCCAACTTAAGAAAGCCACTGTTTTTAAACTGTTGGAAATAATCTGCACATACTCACCAAAATAATATACTGAGTCAATGTTTATTTAACCTGATTTGTGAATTCCAGTATTAGTGAACTGATAGTTTACAAAACCCATGTTCTTAAGATTTTTTTTAATTTAGTAGATTTTTATACCAGTCTGGAACAGAAAAATACATTTCTCAGCTATTTTATTCATGGTCACCAAGCATTACATATAACCTCAGTGGAACAGGCAAGCTTTGGGGAAGCCTAGAACTAGTGGACTGCCAGCCTGCTCTGTCTCTGCCTGTAACCCTCTGCCACAAATCCACCACTGTCCCCAGGAAGCCCCTGTAGCACTATGGTCTCATGTGGATCCCAAGGCAAATTCGTCCTTGACGTTGCTTGCAGCAAGAACCCACATGACTTTCCATAGGCATACATGGAGGGTCCAGTGTAAGAATTTTGAGGGCTGCTCTGACAAATCCTAATGTTTATGGGTTTGGCTTTGCCCATCAGTAAAATATCCTTCAGAAGCGGTATATGTATTGGGAAGGGTGGAGTTATTAAGGAGTAGCAATCAGGGGCGTCCAGCAGTGGATCCTTGGGCAGAAGAAGCATGGTTCCCAGGCTGAAGTGGTCTCATATGATGAGCAGTGGGTTGTGCAGTCACAGAGCCTGCCAGGTGACCTCAGGCACCAGCTCTGTGAAGAAGTATGTAGGTAGAGATGGCTCCCCAGCCTCATGGAGATCATGGTCCCATGGGAATCAGAAAAATCCAAACCTGTGCTTTCTCTTCTTAACCTTTGGGCATATGAGGGTTTTGGCAGGCAGCGTACAGGAGCATGAAGGTTGGTCACCCTGGAGTAACCTCACTTCTCCAGCCTCGAGACATTCACTTGCCACTGCTACACTGCAGAGACCCAAAGGTCAGCTGTCAGGTACACAACTCTTCTACCTCTCATTACCAACCAGCTCCCTTCCTATATGTCAGTTTGTCCCTGCTACATGTTTCTAACACTGCTTTGTGCAAATGTTTTAGTGCAGGTGGAAGGAAATGCAGTAGAACCTGCCCAACCACTGATCTGTCTACTTGCAAGATGCCCTTTCTGGGTCAGTGCAGTGCAATTTTACTGGCATAGGAGTCTGTCTGGCTCCTAAGTAAATTCTATTGCCACTGCTATCTTTAAGTTAGAGCAAACTTAAATAATTCCCATTCAGGCAAAGGAATGTGATTGCTAGGCTGACTATAGAACACAGTCATGTCCTTCCACCAGCTAAGAGTCGCTTGCAAAAAGTGTCCTGGGAATGACCATTATAATATTTTTCTTTTAAACTTGGGTACACCTTATCCATGTGAAGAAATATTTTTCAACAAATAAGCATTCCTGGTGCCCATGCTGCTGTTATCATTAAACAAATATTTTTATAAGGGGGTATGGAAACAGATCTATGAGGTTTTTATCAAATGCAACCATTAGCTGTTGACAAAAGAACACAGATTGCCCCATATATTGGGTCTAAGAGAATTGACTTCCCTATTCTAATACATTCTGCAAATCTATTGTAAGGTAATTTTTACAGTGTAGTAATGTTTTCATGCCACATGTTTTTGAGTGCAGATTTTAAAGTGTAGGTATGATTTACAGGCTTGGATGTATTTGTAAATTCTAATGAAATAAAAATGGCACTCTCACATGAATGATGCTACAGGAAAAATATCTACATATAAATTATCACATAACTTTCCATAAATGCCCTCTACCCATACTACAGCAGAAAGATGGTGAAATCCCAGGGACTTTCTCAACAGCACTTTTAATGTTATGTAAAGATTAGCTGTGATGTAGAAGCCTTGGAATTTCTCTTGAATGTGTTCTTGACCTTTCATAAACCAGTATTACTGAATTATTGCAATGGATATAATTAATTAATTTTCTTACAACACTTTAAGAATAAAAATAATGTCAAAGACAATTTAAACTCAACAATTCAACACCCTCTAAATTTTCCAGCTAATAAAACACAAAGTAGAAATGGCAGAAATTAAAATCTTCCAGTAGACCACCTTCCCCCTGAACAATATCCAAAACAAATATTGAAGCCAGCATTCTGTTGCTCTAATCTTTTATCAAATATCCATGGCAGTTCTCTTAGTGACGCTGAGTCTTTTGTAAAGATATGACAAGACATCCAGTAATGAGTAATCCCTAAAACTGACATTCAATATTCCACTAAAGACGCTAAAACATTTAGAGTTCTCACATGCCACACCTTAATGTCCTTTTCATTTATTTTAAACCAGATAAAATAAACCATAAGACTGATTTATATGAAGTTATGACAGGAGTCTCCATTTTCATGAAAACAAAACTGTTGTGATGTTTTAGTCCTATTGACTTCAATACCTAACCCAAATTTTTACTGCCAGACTTTGACTCCCACCTTGCATGTCATCAAAAGAAACAGAGCAAATCGTTCTTAAATACTAACAGGCAAGTAAGCATGGACAATTTTAATTCCAAAGAGATGAGACATATTTGTATGAAAGATAAATGTAAAATATATCACAGTATGTTGCATTACTGTGACATAAACCCCAGAGTTTACAGAGGAACATTACATCTTTAGAATGTGCTTGTAGTGTGCTAGCTTAGTTTTGACCTCAAACCGTCTGACTATAGACTCCTAGTGTAACACACTCAAATCTGCTCATCCTCAAACCAGTAAGTGGATTTGTTGGTGGTTGCATCTCATTACTTCTGATTTTCAGCCACGTACAGAGATGCAAATAGCTGACACCTTCCGAGGGAATATTTTCATGTAAGCAGTAGCTGCCCTATTATTACTGGATGTCAGATGGACGGAAGGCAGTGTCTGCCTTTGAAGCCACACATATGAGGGTTCCGGTGAGGTCCAGTGGACCCTTTTGAGGGTATGGAATTTGGAGCAGGTCCTTGAATCTTCAGGTGTCATTCCTGACATCCCACTCTCAGACTGGGATCTGCCCTGCTGGGTCAGCACATGTGGCAGACAACACTCTGAAACTGAAGACCTTCAGGACCAGCAGCCTTTGCTCCACTGCCTGTTGAGGTGCCCATGTGAGACTCTTCAGGACAAGAGAGGCAAATGTGATGATAGCTTTCCTGTTAGTCATGTCCCAGCTCCCTGCTGGTTACCAGGTCCATCCTGGCTGAGTCTGTCTGCTCCATCTGCCCTGGACAAAAGAGTGAGGGTAGCTGCTGGTATCTCCTCTATGTCAGTCATATCAAGCTCCATGATTGTCTCCATAAAGATGATCCTAATCTTTTGTTGCTCACTACAGCCATTTTGGCACAAGTCAGAAGGTAGAATTTTATTACCATTTCAGTTTTCAGGTTTCTTATTTTTACCTTAAGCTGTGGAAAGTGTTTTGGTTTTTTTTTTATGCCTTGCCAGATTACATCAGTAAGCCTGACATTGGTCTCCTGCTCACTCCCACTGCTGTAGATATAGGGAAGCTCAGTCCCTAAGTTTATGTTCATCCAACCTAGAGAGATTCTGGAGGAAAATATGACACAATCCAAAATACATGATAAGCAGGAACAGTGCTAGGAAGGGCTCCGTATGACAAATGTTAAAGTAATGCCTGCAATGCAACGTCAACCGCTGGTGGCCATGGTGCAAACTATTGTCAATAAATAGATGGGTGTGCAAACCTGCCTTTGAGGAAAGGCTTTAACCACAGGTAAAGATGCTTTGCTTAATGTTATCAGTGACATCTGGTGGTAATAGACAGTAAATTCAGTTTAAATATTTTTAAAGGTTATGTGCCAGTTTAAACGGCTCACCCCAATTGAAGTATTATACAGAGTTGAATTTCCCAAAGTTTATTTCTTTGTGACAAAACCATGTAATGGTTGTGCTCCATGCCAGGAGCAAAGATTAACCAGGTCTGTATATAGCATAATATTTTTGGTTAGGAAACCAAGGAACCAAGGAAACCACCAAAATATTTAGTGTGCCTGAAAAGCAGTTGATGAACACCTGTTCTTTTTTACTACTTGCTACATACGTAGCCTTGTAAGTGTTTCACATCTCATAGTCCTTCCAAAACAAAGAGCATGGCAACAATTCAACAGAGGCAGGTGGGAGACCAGTGTCAGCTAAGGCAGAAAGAAGCATGAATACAGCTGGGGGCTAAGTGATGAGAGACCACACACCTTAACATAGCCACTGTAGAGCTGGCAGGGAGAAGCTGAACGTTCTCCAGGACCCTATTTCCGTGTTCCCAACACCTTCTCAAGCTGGATGCCTTTTACAGGGGATGCTGCAGCTCTTGGCTGAAAGCCACTGAACTAATGCTCATGAAGAAGCACCTTCCTTAATTTTACACTTCATGGTGTACAGTGAAAACTTTTTTAATACCTTCTCTGAGGAGATGTTCCTTTCTGATTTTGTCCAAGTTTTGCATCAGAAGTTTGTTTCATACCGGGGAAATGCTTTGACAGTTCTTGGGGAATTGAATCTCTTCTTTTCCTGCTTGCACGGCTACATGTACTCCTTTTTCTTCTGAGAAAAATTGAGAGGGTTGTCTGTCCAGAAAAGCACAGTTCTGTGTGCACCCCTCTTGCCGCTCTTCTGAATGCAGCTCTAGAAAGCAAAAGTGGCAGGACTTTGCTGTGAATTTTAAACCTTGTGATTCAGGGAGGTAAACATTATCCAACAAATGAAAAGTAAATTGAAACAACCCCCACCCCGCCCCAGACTCCAGCTTTAAACATACATCAGGCATCTGTGCATGCTCTAATTCTACGTTCAATGTCTGTTGCTCTTTTAGAAAATGGTTCATGGGAGAATGTTTCACACCACAGATTTCTGAACCCAGTATCTAGACTTTACAGTTTCAGCTCACCTTGAAGAACAAACAGCTCTTGAAACAGTTAACTTTGATAAGGAAAATGCAAAAAATTACATGGATAACATATCAGCTATACTGAAAATGTGTCTTTTCTTGTTCCTCCTGAGGAGCAGTAACAAAATAGAGATGTCTGGACCTTTTAGGTTGGGAGAATGATGCTGTTTCAAGCCTGCCAGTGAGATCCTTGAGGTATCAGCACATCTGTAGCAAAATGTGCTTGAGGCAGATGTTGAACATTGATATTTAATTCTGTTTTGTGTGTTGTCATTTTGAACTTCTGTAAAGTGTTCCTGTAGAAAAACACTGCATTAGCATATTAAACTATCATCAACTCTCTGGATTTCCACAGATGTATTCACATATCAAATTAAAGAATTTGGCCCAGCAACAGTCTTGAACTCTCTATGTGTCTCTGTGTTTCCACATATATATTCACATATCAAATTAAAGAATTAGTCTGTGACATCCCCAGTCTGTTCTCATACCTGTGGAACTGTCTGTGTGCTCCAGTGACTCCTCAGCCAAGGCACAGGCAGGGAAAGCAATGTCTTCCTCAAATATTTCTGAGCAGTTATTTATGAGGAACTCCACCAACACTGTCACCTGTGCACAGAAAAGAGTTCATTTCAGTCAAAAGGGATGACCACATACTGAAGAGTCTTTCCTGCCTGGTGCTGCAGACGAATGGATCTACCCCAATACAGACAAAATGCCATCAGCCACAGCTTTGACCTCACTGCCCAGGGGGCCCACAGGTGTCAATGCCTGCTGTATGCCCCTTTCCTTCTGCATGCAAAGTGTCCAGGAGCTGTGCTGTGACTCAGGGGGCTGTGGGGCAGCTGCTGCTTTTGCTCAGAGGAGGAGAGATGAGGGGCAGCCTGGCCCATCACACTGCAGACTGAGGGGCACCAGAGCTGAGGGGCACCCTTGATATCCAGAGGAGGCTGTTCTGTTCAGCTTCTGCAACAGCAGTGAGACCCCTATGGACAGCTCTGAGGTGCCCCAAAGGGAGCGGCTGCTTGGTGAGTTCAACGTACCTTGTCATTCATCTCCTTCTGCACTTCCAGCGGGAGCGTGTTGTCCATCTCTGGGCTCAGCATATTTGGGCCAACACAGATGGCCAAGTTGCAGGAGTCCATCTTGTTGGTCGCAGCACTTTGGCTGATGTGGTGGAGCAGAGAGAGCAAGTGCTTGAGCAAGACAAGGTTTGGTTTAGGCAATTTGTCAGCCACCCTGCATGAACAGAAACAAAACATGATATTAATTGATGGTGCAGTGGCTTCTGCTTCTTTATTTGAGCACATCTCTATTAAATTCAAACAGAAAATGCTTCCTCCAGAAAGAGGCATGTATGTGCTCACTGTATCATTCTTTATCAGCTGGAAATCCCCAGCCACAGCTGAATGTGTGGTTAATTCCAATATCCTGAGGTCTTGATTGAAAGGCAGCATTTGCAGCAGCCCATGTTCTTGAGTAGAAGGGACGACATCAGGAGCTGTCACTGGAAGCTCCCCAAATGAGGTGACAGCCTGCAGTTGTGCTGTGCATGTTTCAAAGCAGTACCAGTGAGCCTCTACACCTGCTCTTTTTAAAGAACAAAACACGGTGGTGGTCTCCACGTGCCTGACTTTGCCAGCAGATATGAAGGCTCTCTGTAAGTGGCTGTCCTACAGCCCCATGATGTTAGCTGACACACTGTACCCTCTGCCCTCTTTGTATGCTAGCCATTTTGTAGGACAATCACCAGTGGGGTCAGTCCTGGACAAAAATGAGTGTAAGTGGCAAGAGTGGGAAACGAGTTTCACTGGGAGGGTCACAAAAAACTCAGAGATACATAGCTAAAGCAGGATTTTGCAAGCCAGGGCTACATGAACCCAGGGAGCAGGAATATGGACAGGGATAGCACATCCTCTTCAAAAAGCCTATGGGCTGCCACCACGAATTACTAAGTGCAAAAGTCATTCAGACCCTCAAAATATTTTAGAAAAAGTTACTATGATTATTTGATCCATCACCACAGAGGAGACACAGAAATGGAGGTGGATGGTTGGGTGTGAGTCTTGTCTTCTAGAGGGGCTGCTGCTCCCCAGGGCGTGGGAGCTGGCACACAGCCACTGTCTGCACATGGATCTGCACAGCCAGGGCTTGAGCACTACAGGATCCCTGGCTGCTGCAGAAATTGTCAGCTGGAGTGGTTTTGAGAACTGAGGAAAACTGTGGTCCTGAATGTGTCAGCTGGCAGGAAAGAGTTTTGACTATGTGTTTGGTAAGAAGCCTGCCACCTCTGTGGATTTGGTAAGAAACCTTTCATCTCTCCACAAGGTTTCTCCTCCAGCTTGGCTCTGCACTCAAGGTTGTATAAGGGAGGGTGCGGGGGTTTCCAGCTCCCGGTCCCTACTCAAAGCCACAGCATCCTCCCTTGAGTGTGCGTGTGCACTTGGGTGCGAGGGGACGGAACGATGACACAGCAGGCACTAGGGGGCAGGACAGCCCACGGCAATCCGGCTGCAGAAACTGGTAGAAAGAGTCTACTGATGTCACCTATGCACGCACATGGCACACCCTGAACTAGTGACACCCGTCTCGACTTCCTTCCTCTGCTAAATCCCAAAGGCATCGACCTTTTGCAAAATCTGGCCAAACTTACAATGTAAGGATCCAAAACTTAGGGTCACCCTACACAGTGCACAGTAAGAGCACATACTCAGAATGGTTTGGGTTGGAAGGGACCTTTAAAGATTATCTAGTTCAAGGCCCCTGACATGAACATGTCCTCTACTCAGTCCAAGCCAGGATCTTGGATTTCAGGGTTTTCTGAATGCAGCTGCTGAGTGTTTCCACACCTTAGCTTTCAAAAAGTTCAGCAGAGCTGTTTCGGTTTGTCATTTGAATGGGATTGGAAAGAAAAAACATATTCCCTGCCTATATTTGACCATCTTTTTAGACATCTCAGTAAATAAGACTTGTCACCTCCTTGCTAGGATTTGGTGCTTTAGCTTTCTACCACCACCCAGCTGGAGATGGGAGAAATTGTGCAGCCCAGCTCCAGCACACTTTCTGAGAGTGAAGCAGCAGCTTTAGCACACAGATAGGCAGGATGCTGGATTTCTGCTTTCTGTTCTGTTGTTCTCACAGAAATTTTCCTGTAATATTCATGAGGAAAAAGGATGTGGCAGAATCAAACCACTGTAAACCAGAAGTTATTCTTTGGAGAAGATCTTCCAAAAAATGTATCCCACACGGGCTCAAGAAACTTGAAAAAATTTTCAGAACAGCTGAAACTCCTGGCTGCTTTGAAAACATGTCCAGGGACATTGTCCATGTGGAAATCTAGTCCCACAGCTAAGTGGAAATGACGCCCTTCTCGCTACTGCTTCACTTCTGAAATTGAATACACAGACAAAACTTCAATGACACATAGAGCAGGCTATATAAAACCAATTGAAACACTGAATAGCCACCTGAAAAATGCATGCTGTGCCTCAGAAAGCACAGATTATCGTGGGCTCATTACCAAATCCTGAGTAGAGACCAGCCTTGTTCTGTTTGCACACTGCATTAAACTCATTTATTCTGCAGTCCCAGAGCTCCCACTGGCGATCCATTTCCTCCAGCCCCTCTGGCTGCTTTCCCAAGAGCAGAATTCCCGGCACAGACCCTGACACTGCTCCTGCCCCAGTCTCCAGCTAAGTAGCTGCCTGAATAAAACACTCCATCTCTGCATGGAGACCTAGAGGGAGTGCTCAGCAAACATTATGCAATGTACTTGTAGCAATGTTCCAGAAGGAATGCATTCTTGCTGTCTCACTGCTTAGGATATATCTGTAATTCCTCTGGTGCTTTTTGACCTAAAGAGACAAATCCTACCTCATCCCCCGCTGCCTGGTGCCTGTTTCCCTCCAGAACATGGGCTTGGACTCTCTTGCAAGCAGCTCTTGCTAGTCAGGGCTGGGGATGAGAAAAAGATGCAGATATGCTTTTTGTCCAAAGTGTACAAACCCTTCAAGATACAGTTCCTGAGCAGTTGTCGTGGAATGTCTTGGCACATGCAGGCAGCAGCTCTTAGTATGTGATCCATGACATATCTCCACCTGGTTGGTTGATATGAACAGAAGTGTCCATCCAGGGTTGACATGAACTCTGTCCTTGGAAATAAACACCAGGAGAGTCCCTCAAGAACAACTGGGCAATTAAACAAACCAACCTAGGCACAGGTTGCCTCACCTACACTGCACACTGCTGGCTACCAGCACTGCAGTTGACATTTCTGATGATTGTTTGGCCCAACGCAAGATCCAGATGCTCTCCATTGCTAAATCTTCTGAGCAGAGACCGACTGAGCTGCAGAGGCACACCACCTTGCCCCCAGCACTCACATGAAGTAAGACGCTTGTTCACTGCATGGTCCCTGCCAAGGGTTCCACAGATCACATGTCCCAGCCTTCTGATCCAACCCACAGAGCAAACAGCACACAAATGAGAGCCCGCACACCTTTTTTAATAAAAGCTCAAGGAAAGAAGGATTATGGTGTTTGTCTTCTCAAGCTACCATTACACGTGCTGAGTCTCGGCTTCCTGGGGAGTGGTTGGACATCTGCCTGCAGATGGGAAGCAGGGAACGAATTCCTCTTTCTGCTTTGGGGGCATGCACAGCTTTTGCTTTTCTTAATAAACTGTCTTCATCTTGACCCTTGAGGGTCTTTTTTAATTTGATTTTCTCCTCCTGTCCTATTGAGGAGGCAGAAGAGTGAGAAAGCATCCAGGTGGATGTCTGACAGCCAGCCAAGATCAACCCACCAGCCCTTTTTCTTGCCACCCAATGTGGGGCAACAGATAACACCCGTTTTGATCTGGGCATACTATAACTGTGGTAGCTGATAACTGGCAGGCTCCTGTATGGCTTGCAGGGCTCATTTGATTTACAGTGTAACAGAGCCTAGGGTTCTGCAGCGGCTGCTTTTGGCTCCTGTCTTTGCTGCAGCACTTATCTCTGAGTTTCACTGTGCCTGGAAACATTCTGATAAAAGCAGCAGCTGTGTGCTTGGCCCTGGCATGGGTATCCTCCCCGTGCCAGGAGTGCTGTCCTGCAGAGAGCTGAGGGATTGCACCTCTCTCTTCATCTCTGCGGCTGACGTGTCTGTCTTCATCACCAGAGGTCCTCACCAAATCCTTATCTAAACTGCTTGATTAATGTTATCTTTTTGTCATTTGCATAGAAATTGATTTTAGTCTGGTGTTATGAGGAAACAGTTTGCCAGTGAGGTGACAAGGAAATACGCCCTTAGGCCATTAATCCGTGGGTTGTAAGGTGTGTGGGAGGACTTGGGCATGTGCCTGTCTGGAATGGTTATCACCCCCCATAGCCTGCCATCTTGCTCCTCTACAAGTGTGCAATCCCATTCAATCACACACTGCTTGGAAGGGTGCCTTGCCAACCCCAGTGAAACCCAACAGTTCTTAGCACTACACTGAGGCTTTCTGAGCCTCACTACACTACACTGTGCTTCCTGAGTCACCTTTCAGCACCATCAAGGGAACATGGTTGAGACCCAAATCACATTTGGGAACACCATGGATAAGATAGGGACCCAAACCCTAACTACAGTAATTGCCTTAGTAGTCAAAAAGAAGTACTGGATGCAGAAGTCAATGGGTCAATATCATGAAGTAGTACAGGAGCAGGAGGAGGAAGGATCTGATCAGGAAGCTGGTCCTTTAGCAAGGGAGAAACAAGGAAGTGAGAGAAATCACCTCAGACATGGAAAATACCTAGTCTCTAAACCTGGGCAAACTTGGAGACATGCTGAAATGTTATAGCCACCAGTGAGGCAAACAGATTGCTGCCACTACTGCTGAAGAAGGCATCCAATAGCTGAGAAAATTGGCAGTACTGGAAAGTCTTATGCAGTGACCTGGATGACAACACATCTCCAAAGATCCAAATGTCCAGTGTACATAAACACGTGCCAGAAGAGTTGTCTGAAGTTTACCAGCATTATATTCTACCTGCCTGAAAATGATGGATTGACCAGATTCTAGTACAGTACCTATGAGAGAGTGTCCCACTTTTGAAGAAAGCCTTTCTCTCTCCTCATTCCCACAGGCCAGAACCTTGACTGTCAGGGATGGCCAGACACACACTGTGTATCACTCTCTGTTTCTTCATGTGTGACTGGGCAGGGGACATGAGGAAGTGAAATCGTAAGCCCCCCTCCAAGTTAGGAGCCCATGTACATAAACTGAGGAGGAAGAGAGTTGATCAGGACGGCCATCCAAGACAGCTGTCAGTTCAGCTGCTCTTGAGGTGGTGGAAGGCAACCAGCGACCTCCAAGGTATGAAAGAGGACTAAGGGTGCCTCCCTTGATTTTAGTGAAGGGAATTCTGGTCTGACACTGCAAGGGTCTCCAGCCTGAAACAGAATGTCACTGCCTTTGGTCAGGAGAAAGAAAGGGATGGCCAGCTTTACTGGACTGTGTGGATTCCATGACCTGGCACACTGGATCTACAGAAGTCTAAAGTTTGGTAGACACTGGTGTGCAGTGTACCCTAATTCCATTACTGTATGTCAGGGAGGAACCCATCTGAATGTCAGAATTGACAGGGGGATCCCAAGGCTGTCTGTATTGGAGGCTGAGATGAGTTTAACAAGAGACAAACGGCAAAAGTAACTTGTGGCCAGCTCAGAGGCCACTGTATCCTTGGTACAGACTATCTCAGGAGAGGGTACTTCAAGGACCCAAAATGGCAGTAATGGGCTTTTGATGTAATTGCCATCGATATAGAGAGGTTTAAATAGCTGCCTGCCTTGCCCAGCCTCCTGGAGGATGCCTCTGATTTGGGGTTGCTGCATGTCAAAGACCAGCAGGTGCCCCTGGCTACCATGGTGGTGCACCACTGGCAATATACGTCAACCAAGACTCCCCAGTTCCCATCCATGATTAATCAGCTGGAGGTCCAAAGAGTTATTAGAAAGACTCATGAGATTTTCTTTTAAATCTCGTTTTCTACCCCTCTCCTGCTGAAGAGGGGAACTGAGAAAGAATCTGGGTGAGCATCTGGCAGCCAGCCAAGGTTAACCCACCACGCTCCCATGCACATACATAGTCACAAGCTTTGTACATGTGTTTGTATACCTGAACATACATATCTTCTTCTCTAATTCACAACAGCAGGCAACAAAGATGAAATCAGCCTTTCAGATGGTGCAAATAAATGTGAAAGAAACTTCAGGCTGGGGAATTGACATCAATTCCTGGGGTAGGAAAAAAAAAATAGATAATATAAAATATAATGTATAATATAAAATAATATAATAATATACGATGTAAAATATAAAACAATACAATAATATATTATTAATACAACATTATATTATTAAATACCATGTAATATATAAAATAAAAAAGTAATAATAAAAATACAATAATATACTGTATTGCATAGAGCTTCCAGGGAGTAAGAGGGAACAATGTTGACAGAGTGCCAGTGACATGCTGTCCCTATCCCAAGGAAAACCCAGGTGTTGGCACAGGTCTTGCACTGTTCAGGTGGTCTAAGCAGTGCTGTTAGGGACATCTGAGGGGTAATTGTCAACAGAAATGATGGTAGCAGAACCTGGATCTCAGTATGTACAAGACGTGGCAGATGGAGTGCAAAAGCAAATGGGCTGGCTAGCAGCAGGCACTTAAGTAATGAAACGTCACAGGAGCTCACAGACTGCTCTCTGATTTTACTGGGCTATGGCATCGAGTGCGTCTTCACTTTTTTTTTTCTTTTTCGTAAGTATCTGCAAATGAAAACCTGCTAAACTCTTGGATAAGTGTCTCTTTAACTTCTCAGTCTCTTATGAATTTCAAATAGCATTTTTTTTTATTATCTTAATTGGTGACTACTTGTTTTAATGAGTCATCCCGGTTAATCTTACATTGCTAACATATATGAGGCTTTGTACAGATCAAAACATGTTGTTTTGTTTGTTTGTTTGTTTGTTTGTTTTTCTTATTCTTTTTTTAGCATAAGCATCAAGAGAAATATGAATTGTAAGAAATAAGATTACCCCATCTGCAATTCTGATTTTCATTTTCTTCCTTTCATGTAGTCTTCAGTTGTCACCTTTTGAAATTATCCAGTATTTTACATGCAGAAAGGTCCTGGCCAAGACATTGTGCAAGCTTAGAAAAAATTTCTTCCCTTTGCAGCAACCCAGAAAATATTTCTGACCTCAATATCAAAGCAATGGTCTGTCTCACTTCTCTGGAGGTCTCTTATCTGTTCAATTTGAACCAATATCAAATAATAGACACATTTGTAAATGTAGATATCGATCACTCCTGATCATGCTGTCTGGGAACATATTGCAACTTCCAGAAAAGTTGGCCTGCATTCATGTCCTGGAGAGCTTAACTAAACCTTCACAATAGTTGCACTGATGATGCCAAGCCTCCTGTAACTTCCCTGTTGATTTCTGCAGGCTGCCAGAGGATGTCACAGAGGGAACCCAGCAGCTCAGAAAGAAGTTTTGTTAACATTTTATACAAGTCATGTGCTCAGCAATAAAGCTGAAAAAATACAAGAGGAAAAAAACCCAAACAAACCAAAAAGCCCTCCAGAAATCTCTGGATCTTTCAGAGTCAGGAAAAGGAGGAAAATGCTGGCAGAGCAAAGTAACTGGTTTACAGGTGCTGGCTGTACACGAGCAGGGACAGAACTGCTGTCATTCAGTGCAACGTATGTGGAAGTCTGTATATACCTGTCCTTCCAAGGGGTCTGACTGGTTTTGAAAGGTGCTATATTTTGCTGATTGGGATTTTTTTTCTCCTAAGGAGTCCATTGTGGACAGTCAGGGATGTGATAATTCATCCCTCTCCTCCTCAAGGACAAACTGGAACTCTTATAAACCATCCTACATTTGACAGGACATTTGTCCTTCTCATGGGAAAGAGCAGTTCCTCTGCTTTTTTTCCTAGCAAAAATACCATAATCCAGACTTCAAGAGCTAGTGTCCCACCTAGAGGCAATTCAACATTACTTGAAACAAATCCTTCAACTTTATCTCTAGCTGCCAAGCAGCACAACTCAGTGAGAACAGATCACTTGTAAAACATGGTGGTTAAGTACAGGCAAGTCTGTAGAAGAAATAATCCACTTTGAACTGATAAAGCTTTCCAGTGCTTGGGTAACATAGATTTCAATAAGAAGATGGAAAGTGTTGGGTAGTAGAAAGACAATCCCAGTTTTTTAAGAGCTCTGTGCAGTTCTTACCAGACTTAGAGGGGTGATTCCCCAAAGCTATGCCCAGGCCTATGCTGAGAGTGTGTTCTCCAGATCAAAGCAGACACTTGGTGGACTGTAGAGTCTTTACGTGCAGGGCAGTGGTGATACAGACCCCATTCTTTTAAGTTATTTGGCCCCATCCCTCAGTCTGGCATGCCTGATAGGCTCAAAATTGGGCTGCAAGTTCTCCAGCACTAGTGTTCCTTCTTTCCGACACCCTAGGTGTTCCACTCACACCTGCCGGGCTGCACCAGTAATAGTCCTAGCAGGGCACGGCTTGGCTGTGAAGTCTTGGCTGTGAAGAAGCCGTGAAGGGTTTTCCCTTTGCAAGCCACTTTTTGCTTTTCACTTCATTCCTCCCTACGCCTATCGATTTTTGCGCTCCCTTTTCCCAGCAGGTCCGTCCCTGCCCGCGGCCCGCTCGACATCCCGACGGACCCCCGGGGTTTGCTGCGGGAGGGAGCGGCTCCTCCCTCGGCGGGGAGGGCTGGGGGCGGCCGGCGCAGGGGTCTCCGCTCACTCGCTCCAGCTCTGCGCCCGAGACGGACCCGGACTCTGCCGCCCGCATCCTCGGGACCCTCCCGGTGAGATGCCGCGACCGGGGGCAGGCGGCGGCCCCGCACCCGACACGGTGAGTGCAGGCGCGGCGGGGCGAGGGTGAGGAGCGGGGCAGGGCTGGGTGGGGACGCGAGGCGGCCCCCCTCCTTCACGGGTGGTAGAGGTGATGCTCGGCTGCTGCTGCTGCGGGTGATTTGAGGATTAGAGACCGCTGAGGAGCTGCCGGGGATCTGAGCCTGGCCCTGAATCTGATCACAGGCGAACCCCCAAGGCTTCCCTCGTACAGCTCTGGGGATACGCCTCCCGGGGTATTGGGCAGGTGCCGGACTGCTGGGCTCCGCGGGTTTGTGCTGTCAGCATCGCAGAGCAGAGCTCTCCCTATCCCAAGAAAGGGCCGGGAGAGCCGGGTGCTGTCAAGATCAGATGAGCAGCGACCAAGTCGACGTGCAGTGCCTCGCTTCTTGCCAGAGATGGAATTTAAAGAGAACTGGTTGACGATATCGCTGCATTATCAGACCGCTCTGGCATCGTGCTAGGGCAAGCAGAGTCCTGAAAAACAGAACAAACAAAATAAACTCCTCAGCCACGAGTAAATGGACATTGGTTAAAGTAAAACCGGGAAGTGTCTGAAGTGTCTTGGCTATATCTGTGTGAGAGAAAGAGGTAAAGAGGTGGGTTTTTTTTGTTTGGTTGTTTTGGTTTTTTGTTTGTTTGGGTTTTTGTTTGTTTGTCTTTGTTTTTGTGGATTTTTTTGTTTGTGGTTTTTTTGTGTGTTTTTTGTTTTGTTGGGTTTTTTTGTTTGTTTTGTTTTTGTTTTTGTTTTGTGTGTGTTTTGTTGTTGTTCTTCTTCTTCTGGAGAGGTTTAACATCATTGCAAGAGACATGGTTCGCTTTAGTGCATGCTGTGAACTCTGTCCCACAGCACCTGGTAGTCTAGTGTGAGCTCAGGACCAAAAGCTGGTCCCCAGAGGGGTCTCAGCTGCAGCGATTGCTCCTGTCAGCAGGGAGAAAATCCCCAGCCACCAGCCCATTGATTGCGAGGCCAGAAGGAACCAGTACATCATTTAGTCTGACCTCAGACAGGAGCAAGGTGCTGGCTAGGAAACAAAAAAAAACTGCTGAGAACTGAATCTCTGCACTGAAACATGATGTCTTGATGACATTATCATCTTTGATAAATAGATTTTTCTGAAAAAAATGAGGTTATTGGCAGGGCTCTCTGCATGGGTCTCTTATACAGAGGTGCGTGGATGATAAGTAGAAGCTTCAGAGCTTCCACATATAAAGTCTGGAAGAGTATTTTACATGACAGCTGATTTGATTTCCCGTTGTTCCTACTACTCTTCAAATCTAGGGCTGATAACAGAAATGGTTTATTTTCCAATAAGAAAGAGCTTACATTAAAAAAAAAAAGGAAGAGAGAAGAAATGCTATGTTTTCTTCAAAGTTGTCTGTAGAAACACTGTAAAAAATAGAAAAATACAGATATGCATATTTTTCTCTTCTTCCCACTTCTTTAATTTTAACCTCTCATTATTTTGATTATTTA
Source organism: Formicarius rufipectus (assembly GCA_013399695.1). Lineage (NCBI taxonomy): Eukaryota > Metazoa > Chordata > Aves > Passeriformes > Formicariidae > Formicarius > Formicarius rufipectus. The sequence goes on along the minus strand of VXAU01000433.1, from coordinate 1,613,172 downwards.
ACAGAAAAAGTTAGGAGGCTGGCTGCCCCAAGATCAATTTTTACTTAACTTCTTTCAAAAGTAACCTTTCAGTATAGGTTGAAAGAAATGCTATTTTCTTTAGACATAACACAACCCCAGTACTTGTACCCACAGCATGGGGGTGGATCTGTTTTACTGCACTTTGATGCTTCATTTCTAGTTTTATGGATCTATTTCACTTAAGCCTGATGCTTTCTCAGAATACCAGCAGGTCTCTGAAAATGGACCAAGACAGTACCAAATAAAGTTCCTCACTTTACATCCCACTGTTTTTGATATCAACAATGTCCACAAACCCCTTGCAGTGGCAGAGGAATGGAGCATCACAAGGAGGGCCAGGCTGTGCTGGGACAGCCTCCCAAGAGGCAAGACTTGCTTCCCCAGCTTTGTGCATCCATCAGTCCAGTGCACCATCTGCCACAGACCTGCAGTCCTCCTGGGAGCTTGAGAAATGTGTATCTACAGCAGATAGTCATGGATGTCTGGATTGCATGGTGTGGCAGGAAAAGGGATGACAGTGTTTGCGGTTAATGAGGTCCAGTGCAAAGCTGCTTCCTGGAGTAATTTATTACCTTGGAAAGCAAGGGGTGTGATGCCAGACAAATAACTGGCCCTGTGGGAGGTCAGGACACCAGAGAGGCAGGATCAGGAGGGTGGGAAGATGAGGGGGAGAACAACATCCCAGTACTACCACTGCTGGCTCCAGCAGCAGAGCTCAGCAGAGCTTGTTGTGGGGGATTTGTCACAGCTGGGTCTTGGAGAGCCTTCAGCAAGGCCCCTGTGGAGGCACTAAATCACACTGATGGCACAGTCAATAAAGAAAATCCCATCAGTCCCCATAACCAGGCTGTCAGCTTTTAAACCTATTTAGATAAAAATCTGTTTATTGCAGTGTTGGAAGTCCAGAGTAACTGTGCTGACTGAAGCGATGTTAGTGGCACAAAGTAGGAAAACAGTTTTAATACAGACCAGCTCAAGGAAAATTCCAGTCTGATTTGTTCTATATAGGCCTGGACCCACACCTTGGGATGGCTAGTTTAAATTAAGTGCTGCTGCTTGTTTCAGAAAGACCATTCTCTGCCCACACTGATACAATTGAGACCAGAAATCCTCCTCTTGTGTAAGTTTCTAAGTTCCTTCCCAGCCCACCTGACTGAGCCAAACCAACCCCTCACCTAAGGGAGCAGGGCAGCTCTTGCTGGGGTGGTGGGGCAACAGAGCACCCAACAGATCCCAGGGGGTACAGAGGTGCCCTGGTCCATGAAGGGCAAAGGAGCCAGACAGTCCCACCTATCTATGTACCACTGGGAAATACTCACTGAGGACAGCCTATCTGAAATGTCAGCTAATGGGACAGGCTGCAGAAATGGCCAGGGCATACACCAGTCAGGGTTCGTCTGCACTAGTAGATTTAGAAGCACTTGAGAGTCCTCCCTGGAACTGCAGCATAATTATCTATAGTCAGTATAAATTAGAATATCACACATAAACTGTTAAAGCCAGACCTGACACCTACTTCAGCCCATGCCAAATAGGATTGCCCTTCTCAACTCCTGCCCTATTTGAGGTCGCAACATCCTGGGCTGTTCCCAGTGGGGAGCAGAGCTCTGCCTCAGGGTGGGTAGCATTGGCTACCACAGGCATAGCTTAAGCCACAGAACCAGCAGCATCTGCATATGGTGTGGTTTGGCAGCACACTACTACCTTGAAGAACATCTGGATGGCACACCCATGCCTCTTGTCCCCTCCTTGCTGCTGACCTCAGGTGAGAGACAAAACTGGGAAGAGATCCAGGCAAAATCTCACTTAAACAACTCAGTGCCCTCGAGAGACCCTTTTACTTCCTTTTTCAGTGGTCACAACTGCCCCTGCCCCAGCCTCCTCTGCATGTGTACATGCATGATGTGACCAGGGAAAGGAAAGTCCATGGGAATTTATGTCCCCTTGGAAACGTGGTTGAGGAAAGGCAGGTTTACCTACCAGCACACCATCTGAAAACTTCCTGGGCTTCACTCCCTGCTTCTGCTTCTGATGTCTCAGGCAGTTTAGTTTAAGTGACTACTTAATGTGAACTGTGTGAAATATCTGTGTTTCTGCCAGTGATGGAATTTTTCAGGGGAAGAGGGAAGAATAGGAATTTGTTGTTTTCACACAGACTCTCAGCTGGAGTGGTTGAACAGGGCAAAGAGGCTTTTAGTTTGCCCTTAAGGATTGTAGAAACATTTTTTAGACATGAGGGCACTTCTTAAAGACATGAAGAAACTAAAGTTCAAGGCTTTAGAAATGTGATTAATTTCTGGCTAGTGCTGGCCCTTTCTTGCTGAGGAATCTGGCCACCTAAAACTCTCTTCAGATGACAAAATCATGACCCTGTATACACACTTGGAAGGCTTTCTGAATGAGTAGAAACAAGCAGTGTATTTATAAGCCAGCAGGATGTGGTTAGCTCATCTGAGGAGGAATGACTGAACTCTGGCTTTTCAGGTGTTTTTGGTGGGGTGCTTTGAGATAATAAAGGAGATTTTACTTCTCTGCCAATTTCAAAAGGGAAATAATTTGGTACTGGCATTGTTCACCGCTCTCAGTAACCTATATATCCCACCACGGTGTGCAGAGCAGTGGGATACTTTTTTAGACTTTCCCTCCTGTTTTTCTGGTTATGGTTGAGTCTTCAGGCAGCTTTCCTTGTGGGTGCCTGGAGTAGGGCCCTTCCATAGTGCATGTAGGTGATTTCCTTGAGCAAATGGCTCCCAATGAGTGGTCCTGAAATTCTGCCATCTGCAGATGCCATCCTTGTGTTACATGCTATGTGCAAGCAAAGATTTCTGTGAAGTGGAGGAAAACCCCTGAAGGGACAAAGTATGATGTAACTCATAGTCAATACTGACATAAATGTATTCAAATTCTCCCAGCTCTTGGAGCACAGGGCAAAGTCAATTTGTCTTCTTTGAACCTCCTTCAGTCTTTACACTGGTTTGGGGAGAGGAACAAACCCCATTCTTCCCTCCAGTGCAGCACTGTTTCCTTGCCATCCTGGTGGCACATCAATCCAGGCGCCCTGAGCATCATGGTGCCACCATCTGTAAACCTTGTCCCCACCCTGGGCAGCAGTTGGGAAGGTTGATTAGCATCTCCTGTCTGTTCTGCACAGAGTGTACCTCTGGCTGGTCTTAAGTGGGTTCAGAAAAGGTTCCTGGCCAATCTCTCAGAGCCATGTGCTGCACCAGATTAAGAAACTGGTGTCTGCCCTCCTGTGTGCATCTTGTTTGGGAGTGTGCACTTAACAGTCCTTGTGGGTTTAAACACAGGTGGGGTGACAGAAAATACTGAGAGTTTTATAAGCTGATATGATCAGGGCTCATGATTCAAAGGAGTAAGCTGGGGAGAAGATGGGCCTCTGCCTTGGTCAGGATTCATCATCACTTCCCTAGCAGGGTGCAGCTATTTCCCTTGCTGTATCAGTAGGCAGGTGTTTTATCCTAGCATTGTAAAACAAGTGATGGATAGGCCATGCCCTCCACACATACAGTATTTTAAACTGGAGCTGGAGGACTACCCCCAGCCAGGGTCCTGATTGGGCTCAAGCATGAGGACATCACCCTACAGCATCTTAGGAGAGTAACCTTTCCCCAAAAGACGTTCAACTCCTTGAGCTCTGCAGTGACTGCCATGAAAGCAACACAGGCTTTCTCTCATGTACTGACCTTTATTTGAGCACCTGACTGCAGAAGAACTTCTGGTAATAATGAGTCAACATTTACCAAAGAAAAGACCTTCTGCTCTGATAACAGACACATATACTTAATAAGCAATTTCAGTGTTTGTTTCTTTGACTTCCGATTGCGTAGATTTAGGTATTTGTCAAAGGTAGGCAGCAAGAACAAGCATTGTCTTCAGAAACCAGATCCTTAGCAGGTATGAAGCAGTGTCACCTACTCCTTCACGCAAGCACTCATACCAGAGAGTCCACAGGAGTAAATATACCAGTGTAAAAAAAATTATGCAAAGCCACACCTGTCTTTCACTGTTCCTAGAAGAAAGTGATTTTCTAGCATCCTGGTGCAGTGCTACTGCAGCTTCATGGTCTTGAGTGCCAGCACCTTTTCCTGCAGTGAGAATGAGGTGACTTATTCTGCTGCTGCTGTACTTCTTTTCTGGTGATAACAACTGGGAACATCACTCATCTCCTCCAGGAAACAGCATTTGCTTTTTTGGGTTACGTGGGCTAGAGCATCACTGGGGTGGTCTCAGCCAACTGGACTTCCCATCACCCTTCACAGAGCTTGGTCCCTGACACCTTCAGGGACGACTCAGTGCCTCCATCTCTGCTCCATGTAGCACAGGTGCTTGCCTTTTGGGCTGGGCTGGTTTGCACTGACTCGGTGAGATCTTGGTAGAGAAGATTTGCAGACCCAAACAGAAAGGTTTGTTTGCCATTTGTAAACTGCCCGGAGTTGTATGCTGCTAACAAACTTTCATGAGTAAACATTGAGAGTTAGAGGAAAAAGCTGCTGAAATCCTGATGAATTTGAAACAAAGTTCAATAAAAAGCAGATGGTGTTTTTAATCATTCTTTTTTCCACTCAGTAAATGTGGCCAAATGTTCAGAAAGTTCTCTGTAAATATATCACCCTGCTTTTCAAGCATCTTAAAGAAATACTGTAAATATGACTTTAATAAGACAAGCATCCCACAAAGGACAGTAACCTGTGCTTTATTGGCCTCATGTCAACACTTGGCAGCAAGGAGCCATTTCTTGCCTCTGATGCTCCTTGGTTGTGTCACTTGTTCCTAAAATAGCCTCATTCCTTAGTGCTCATGCTTGTGTTCAGATGGCAGGCAGCCATACAGAACCTGCTGTCCCAAAGCACAGATTTCAGAGATTTTAGGTCTTCAAGAAGCAGGGAGTTTCCCTGTGGATTTACAGGAGGCAGCTTATCCACCTCTAATTGAAACTAGCTCAGTTGCCTCTGCATGCTTGTCTCACCAAGAGCAGCCTCCTCTCACCTTGCATTAGAGTGTGGAGGTCTGTATCCAACCCAGCTGTTCCAGACGCCTTTTACTGTCAGTGTAGAGAAGTGCGCACTTCTTGGAAAGGACATGGTCCCTCTTCTCCCAAGCTGGCTGTAGAAGCAGGGAGGGAAGAACAGTGCCCTACAAGTGCCGATATCTCCCCACTGCCTGTGAAAGGACCTCGGGTTGAGCAGCCACCATGGTGCTGAGGTTGCCCTAATTTAGGCAGACATCTACCAGGGTGCCTTGACTGGTGGGCCCAGGGCTTTGCCTACAGTGCTGCAGCTGTGCACCTGCCTTGGCCTGTGCTGCTGAGCCTGGCTGGCTCCATGGGGCAGCTGCTGTTGTGCTGACCACTGTGGGGCTTGGAGCCTTGCCACTTGAGGGGAAATTTAGCAGCATCCAGGACTTAGGAGCACAAACAGACTTTATTCTATTTCCATTCACACTTTATAGCAATGACTTCTCTAAATGCTCAAATCTTCACCTTTGTGGGAGCTTTGCCTGGAGGATGGAAACTGATAATAAACTCATTCTTGTTTTCAGCCCCTCAAGACTGTTCCTTCCCGACGGTGTTCAGCACCAGTGCTCTTACTCAGCAAAGGCTTGAGCCAGCCATGGTTCCCTTCAGGCAGGTATGTACATCAAGTGCCTGTGAAGATATTTGATGCTCAGGAGCAAGGTGATACACCTTGGCTTGCCCATGTGTATTTCATGTGACGCTGCTGTCAGTGTCCTGCACTAGAGGACCCCATGTGAGTTGCAGATGTGGGAGTGTGCATGTGACACTGGGGTTGGCTGAGCTGGCAGAATCGTGGGTGGCTGCTGTTGTAGAGGGGACGGAGGGGAGAGGTGGTGGGAACTGCACTTTCTGGCATCGGTTCCAGCTGCTCTTTTTGCTCTCTCACCAGGTGTGTGCAAGCCCAGTAGTAGCTGAGCCTTTTCCCTCCATCTTTCCCATTATATCCCAAGGGTTTCCAGTGCTGACTCCCTGTTCATATGACTTTCTGCTCATGCTGTTGAGAAGCCTTCATTAGCAGTTTCCCCTGCAGTGCATTTTGATTCTTCATTTTCCTGCTGGTTTTTTTTTTTTCGTTTTGAGCAGTAAAGTCTTTAAAATGAGCAGAACAGTTGGCTGTGATAGCATTTACTGCCTTATTTTGCTACAGGTTATGGCTTACCTACACAAACCGATGGGAAATACCTGTTGATGTTAGTGGTACTGACTCCTTCCTTTATTAAACTGATTTCCAATAAGCAGAACACTGCTATTTGAACTGAAGCTACTTCACTGCAATGCCCCAGCTTCCCTTCTAATAAACCCAGTGCAGTTAGTCAAATAGCACTGCTAGTTGGGCACTGCTAGTTGCAAGAAGGCTCATTACGTATTTAAAACAAAATCTTTCAGAGGAAAGACAGAAAGGGCTTCAGGATCTTGGGTCTTCAAGTATCAAAAGTTCAAGTCCTTGATCACTTCTTGCATGGGGCAAGTTGAGCTGTGTGGGCACTGTGATTAGCAGACAATGGAAAATTTTGTTGATGAATCTGTATATTGTGATCTATGGAGCAAGAAACTGCAGACATCTAGACGGTGAAACCAGAACAAACTTTGTGTACTAGTAAGAGTTGCCTTTTGTGTTGTCAGTAATTTATCTTAGGTTTTGAGTAACCATGCTTGTAAAGTATACAATTATACAGAGCTTAAAACATATTGCATACAGTTATCAAAAAAAACTATAAGCCTTCATCCCGATCATCACCTGTCACTACTCAGACGCAAGCGCAGAGCACATCCACCAGTTGCGAAATCTGGAAAAGAAAACCGTATAAAGTCTACGACAAGATACCATCAAATTGCAGACCATTAGTGAAGTGGAGAGTCCCCCGTCGCCCAGTGCGCTGTTTTTGCTCATTAATAAAATCCTTAAACTGCATATTGGCTCTGGCAGTTTAACACAGGCACTTATTAGCTATTCTTCAGTATGTCTCTCTTCAGAGAGAGCACATTTTTTTGCATTAATTTCTTGACATGAACATCAGAAGCTGTCAGATTGTGAGAAAGGATGAGCTTAACACATTGTCCTTTCACCGGAAACTCTTCTGATTGAAGTCTGTGCAGTGGCTCTGTGTGACACCTCCTGGCTTGCCATACGGCTCTGTCATAGAGCCCAGAATCCTCCAACAGCCCAGGGGGATGGCTGGGATGCAAATACTGAGTAAGTGCCTAGGAGTCATTGCTCTGTTTTCTTTGATGCCATAATTTGCTAGGTGTTACAAGTAAAAAATACTATTATACATCCTACCCCCCATCCCCCAAGTGCTACAAACTCCTGCAGCCTGCAGGAAAAAGGGGCCATTGATTTCTCTATAGGAAGGAGACAGCAGCATCCCTGCCTTAGCTGGTGATGGGTAATCAGCTGGAGGGGCTGTTGTGTCCCTTATCCAGCTCCAAGTCCCTGTCTCCTCCATTCTCTGGCTTTGGCTTTCAGAGATGTGCCTGTGAGAACAGACTGTGCTGGGCAGGAAAGTGGTCCCAGTGCCTCATCCCCCTTTGTGCTCAGTATGGGTCCTCCCTCTCATTTCTGCAGGAGGCAGAATGTACCAAAGCACAGAGCATTCCCAGTGGTGTAATCCATGTTCTCGCTGGTGCCGTCAGACATTTTGTAGATAGTGCCAGCACCTGTCTGTAGCCAGGGTGTGCGGAGGAGTTAGGTGTGCTCTGGCAATCTCAGATTTTATCAAGACCCCTCCAGACAAAGCCAAGGTATGATATCTCAGCAAGATGAGCAAATGTCAGATCCCAGCACTGTGCTGCACTTACAGGAGAAAATTGAGGAAGGGGGCAAGCAGTAGAACCAGGAGAAACAACCAAATAACCCTTCGGACATGGGTTTTCCTGTTTGTGCTTCAGGCAGTGACCTGAGGTAGGGCAGAGCAGGAGCTGCTGCTTCTCCAGGAAGTGGTTCAGCAAGAGCTGCCACTTCTCTTTGCCCCAAGCCTTGCTTCCACATAACTCTCTAGGTAGTGTGGGCAGGAAAGCTGTGATGGTTTTCACACTCTCAGAAGCTTTCTCCCCTGGGTGGCTGCCTGCTTATCCTATCCCTCGAGCTGATGCTAATCCGAATAGCCTGGGTAGAGCCCCAGCTGCTTCATCAGCATGTGCCTCACATCCCTAATGGCCATAAAGATCTTGAATCACCTTATCTCACAAAATGATATATCATTTACACTGAATACACTGGAGTCAATGAATAGACAAAACTTCTGAGATGCAGAAGAGGCTCGTGCGAAAGTCAGAGGTTAAACCGAGCTTTCTTTGTGCTGGACACACAATCCCTCCCTGAGACCTCAAATCTCATGACCAAGCCACTGGTGGCTTCACCGTGACATGAAGCAATAGAAATGGCCCACAAGACCCTATGGAAAGAGATTTCTGTGTGTCTGTGATGAGCACGAGCTAATCAGCCCTTAAGTGAAAAATGTCTTTTGTATTCCAAAAAATGTTGCCATCTTGAGGAACACTCCAGACTTGCTGCCTGCAGACATGTTCTGGAGCCCCTGAACCTATAGAAGCATAAATAGAAAAGCCTCTATTACACTTAATAGCAGGAAAATTGTCACAAGGTGGAATCATTACGAGTAATCCACCTTCATAAATTGTCACCTTTCAGAATTGAGAGCAGTCACAGATGGAATATTCCCTGATTTTTTCCTGTACAGACAGTTATCTATGCAAATACCACCGAGCACTTACTGAAGCATTATTATTCACAGTCACTATACAGTGAGGATGAATTTCACATGGGGGGCAATAGTCTTTGTGATTTGGTTGCTGCACTTGTGAACCATCCAGTCCTGACTGTTCCCAGTCTAAATGGTGATTTTTCCTTTGCCCCACAGAAGCTCACAAACAAGCAGACTGGGCTAATGCCGGTGATTGTAGTAAGTGAACCATAAGTCATTTCAAGAAAATTCATGAATTTATTCATCCTGCAGATTCAACTATCTAGAAACTAGTTCTCTCCAGCTCTCAAACCAATTCCTGGTTGCAGTAGCATGCAGGATACACTCTAATCAACTAGTGCAGATCCAGACATTGAGTGAAGTGTTGGCTTATGAGATAAAGTCACTGAAGTGTCTGGTTTCTGAATGAGCAACCATCAGTAGCATTAGGGAAAGGTAACAAGAATAATCCTATGCTTACTTTCTGGTTATTAACTAACAGGCCGATCGGTAGTTCTTTGATTTTATGTTGGAAAACTCAGGAAGTGACAAACTTCAGGAAGTACATAGAGCAAACCTTTTGCTCTAAAGCACACAGCCTCCATAGCAACTGAAACCCTGAAGAAACTTATTCCTTGGGATGTTGTCTAGAGGACATTTTCTGACCATTGATGTTTATGTTTGTACCTCTGAGGATGAGTTTGTATATTGGTCATTGGATGCTAACTTCATTGACCACTCCTGAGAGAGAAGACATTAAACAAGGTGCATCCTCTTCTAATGTTTATGGGGACAGGATTCTTACCCCCTGTTGGAGACAGATTTTTCACTGAATTTTCCACTGATGTCATCTTAGAGAGGTCAGTGGACCCAGATCAACTCTTACCATGACTGCAGGGGGATTTGCAGGAGGTGAGAGGAGCAGAGTACTGAAGACAACACTCAAACGGCTTTCAGGAGAGTGGAGCAAGTCTGATTGGCAGCTGTTAGTGTGACATATGGGAAAATCATTGAATTAACAACTGTCCTGATTTCCAACCTGAAAATGAAGCTAGCATTGCATTTCCTTGTGGAGGGAAACGTGTTTGGGGGGTTCTTCGCACTGATAGAACAAGATGTTGGGCTCCGTGTGGTCTTTTCTGTATTGTCCTGGCTCCTTCCCTTGCCTAGGCAGCCAGGTCTGATGAAGGAGGCAAAGCATGTACTGAACTCCCCTACAGAGATGCTGGATTCTATCCAAAAACCGAAGATCTGATTCCTGTCATCATGCAACCACATCTATTTGCCTTTTTATTCTTGCCTTGCCAAGCTGAGAAAGCTCAGGGAAGTATCTGCAGAGATGCAGGGTGGTGAATCATTCAGAGTCTGGTGGCTGACAGCAGAGACCCTTGTGTGGAAGGCTGTGGTTAAAGGAGGTGGGAGGGTTTCTTGCTGGCCACAGAACTGAAGTGGGCAGGTGTTGATGAGTCAAGTGAAGGGCATTGCAAAACACAGTCTGAAGGTGAAATCAGTGAGGTTGCTGGTAATACTACAGAGGTTTATGGGTCAGCTCGAAGCTTCAATTTCCTTTCCATACCCTCCTACTACTTCTTGACAGCCATGATACCCCTGCCCTTCACTTTTTCTTGTCATTCACTTTTACCTTCTTCCATTTTTCACTCTTCGTGTGCTTATGCTAGCTAAATGCTTTATCTCCCTAGCTTAACCAGCTGATACTGTGAGTTTTCCTTCACAGGCTGACTGATGGGAAATTAATGAAAAAAAAGTAATATTATCATAGTACCAGCTGTATGAAACATAGTGGGCAGGGTGCTGCTTTTTATGGGAAGAGTGGGCCTCCACACCCTGCTCTGGTTCAGATTACCTTCAGTATGAATTTCACCTCTCTGCACCACAAGTCCCCATCTGTAACATGGGGTTAATAATGTTACCTTTCCTCATACGTGGCAAAAGGAACAGTTAAGAACTCAACACAGTGATGGGGCATAAGACAATCAGGAACTGCAGAGGTCTGGGGCAAATCCCAAAGATGAGGTTTTTCCAGGGTAGGAAGTGTCCCTTTATTAACTCTAAGCATAACAGGACTCTGATCCATATGAGACGCCTCTTATTTTTAAATAATAAAAGTAATAAGTGAAAGTACTTCATGTTAGTTAAGAGCAATTTCCTTAGGAAAACAGACCTATTTATAACCACATAATAATGTATCCAGCTTCTTGTGCACATTGGTTCAAAACAATTCATAGAAATTGTTCTGATGAGAAACTCAGAAGCTGGCTGATGTTTTTGTAGAAGGTGTCTGCTTTCTTTGGAAATGTTACAATTGTGCTGAAAAAAAGCAACACTAAAAATATCACCCAAAGTAAAAAGTTTCTCTGTGGGAAAAATATGTCATCATTGTTGGCAGAGACCTTAAAAGTTTCATTCTACCTATTTTCTAACTTTCACGCGAGCTCTGGAAATTTGGCCTGTGTGATTCCCCTTTGGCTCTTGATCAGTTACAGTCTTATGAACGCTCCAATCCAATTGTATTCAATGAACACTAGAAACATAGTTTTGGCACCAGGAAAGCTAAGCATGCTTTGAAACAATATTGGCCTGACACTGGTTGATGTCACCACACACATATCTGTGACTCCAAGAACAGTTACTTTGAGCTACGATCAGATGAGTTTGATGGGGTGAACTGGGAGGCATCTCCCATACAGGGGACAGCCTGCAGCAGGATGGCCTGCAGAGACCACACTTCTGCATGGTAAGTGTCCAGGTTGCAGTGGACCAGGACATGCATCTTTTAAATGACTGGAGAGACTTCAGGTGTTACTACCCCATTCCTACCTGTCACTATTCCCTGCCTGGAAGTTACAGACTGTGGCAAAGGCTGGTGGGTGGTATCTCACAGCTCTGGTACCAGTTCTGCTACTTCTGTATTATGATTCTGCATGATGGGCTTTGAAGTGAGCTGGAGATTTCCCACTAGAGAAAATCTGGGAGCAATCACTTGTTCTATTTCACCTGCAGACTGGTGGGAACAGAATGCTCGTCATGTGGCCAGAGACAAACAGCATCCAGCTCCTGGGAAGCAGCTGCTGCCCTCACAGGTGCTGAAGTGAACAGTTATTCCACACAGGGCAGATTCTCTGCTTTCACCAACACACCTTCTTTAAAACAGTAAAACTTTTATTATGCATCCAAGCATCAGTTGTAACCAGCTTATCTCTAAACAGCTAATAATTTCATTTTACTTCTAAATGAAACTCTGAGGCAAGAAAAAAAAAAAGGTTTTTATGAACTTTATGCATACACATAGCTATTCCCATCAATGTGCCACAAGAAATGTGCAGCAGCACATGCGATGTTGCTTCTGGACACACCTGAGTCCATCAGCACTGCAGACATCTGGATGAACTTTATTTAGAAAAGGCCAGTGGTGCTCATGGGATGGTTTTAGAATACAGAATTGTGCATTTTTAAATATTTTTGCACCTAGGGAAGATCTCAGAGGGATGGGGCTTCAGTGCTGTGGCCCTGTTAAAAGATAGGTCTGAGAAGAGATAGCCTCAAACCAAGAGATGCACTGATGAAAATCAGAAGCATTGCATTACAGACTAATTAACACCCATGACAGCTAACATCCTGTCTGCTGGTGGAAAGGAAATATGCTGTGGGCGTCCCAAGGCTGACATTCTTGCCTGCCATTTCCCTCATGTTCCGTCGCAGGGTGGGCAGCACAGCTGGCTGTGCAAGACCCAGCAAGCAGACACCTGGCTGGGACAGGGATCTAGACAGAGCAGCATTGCTCTACTGGGGGTAAAGTCTGCCTTGGGGAGGGCCCCCTGATGATGCCATGCCTTCTGCCTCAGCAGTTTTCTGCATGGTGTTTGATGCTGCACTCGGAAGTCTTGGAAAGGTGCATACAGCCCATTAACATGCAGGAGATCCTGTGCTCCCAAAGCTGCCAGGAGTACTGGCAACCCTGACCATTGCTGGTGATGCCTCCAGAGCCTCCAGCCAGAACCACCCCATGTTTGGTGGCATGAGCAGCCCATAGAGGTTTCCTGCAAGCAGAGCATCAGCCCTGGATTCTCCAGGGCACCTGCTCTGCTAGAAAAGTTGCTCTTAGGGACTTTCCCCATCTCTGGCACAGGACAATCCCTCTCAGGAATTGTTCAGGTGTTCCTAGTACAGCTCTATCCAGGCCAGCCAGCCCTTGCCAGCAGCTCCTTAACACCATCTGGAAACTCGTCTGAGCTGGCTGTCACCAGCAGGTGGCTTGGATAAGGTCTCCTTGCTTGGCAATGTAATAACCTTGAGCAGCAAAGATGTGGACTGCCCTGTGCCAGGTCACCCCAGAGCCAGGCCTGTGCAATGCGGCAGCATTGCCATGGCTGGTGTTTGGCATCTCCCCAGTCACAGGGTAAGGACACCATGAAGGACCATTCTCTCCCCTGAGCTCAGGGCATGGGCAGGGCTCAACCATGCCAGCAGTGCAGCCCAGGTCCCTTTAGCTGCATTCTCCACTCTGTAAACACACTTTCCTGCCATTCATTTCATAGATAAGACCTGGGTGTGAGATTCTCTGGTGCTATGAGAGCATTCCAGAGGCTACATCCACTGTAACAAGTGTCTACTTCCTCTAACTGGGGCTGCCCTGTGCAGTACCTCAACCCTTGAGCAGGTCTCATAGGATGCTCCTTGAGCAGTCCTGGCATACGGATGCTATGAAAAGCCCCAGGGCTAAGTTCAGCTAAGTAACACTCATCCTCCCCTAGCTCAGGTGTGCCTGAAGTAGTGCCTGTCCCCTCACAGGGAGTTTTTGGTGCTGACTGACTCTAGGAGAGCTGGGCAAGTCTCATCTCATCAGGGTGAGATGACTACAGGTTTGTTTGGAGATCAGCTTCAAATCATGCCATGAGCCTGAATGAAGCCAAAGGGTTTCTTCCAGCTCCCTGGACGTGCTGTCACATTTGGCAGGACTTTTAAGTCCAGTCACGCTTATCCCATGCCTCTACTGCCAGGAACTCTCCTGCTAGCCAGGTCCAGGAGTACTTAACTCCCAGGTTTAGCCAAGAAAAGATGCCTGCAGCCTCACATGGCTGCAAGGGACCCAGAAGGGTTCTTCCCTTAAAACAGCCAAAGTCAAAATGAGTAAACACACTCAGACATCTCTTACTGCATGACACCTACTACTCCTACTCTTTCTCCCATCCACACATCACCTCCCACAAACAGCACCCTTTACTTCAGTCTCCACAAAATTGGTTAATAGTTAAATGTCAACCAAAGCAGCAAAACTTTGCAGTTCTCAGCAGCCCTGAGCTCCCTGCACCATACAGCCAGGACACTAAGCAAGAACTTGGGAGGAAGCAGCACATATGTGGGTGTGCTCCTCTCATCGCATGAGAGAAGGTCATTACTGTAGCATTGTTTGTGTTTCTTATTCCACAAGCCACCCTCTCACTTGCTCTGCAGAGGAAAAGTGAGCTAGGCAAGGAACAACCAGATGAAGCTGAAGCTGGCTGGCGTAGGAGAATCTTCATATGCCTTGATGGCATGGTTCATGGCATATCGCTCTGACTCTGCTCTCTTTGAGGTCCCTGAAGAGGACCTCATTTGAGTAACAATTTGAGTGTTACCTGACATGGGAACCAAGTGTAAATGAGATAGAAAACACATATGTGCTTCTTAACCCTCCATGAGAGAGGGCAGATTGGAAGGTCCAGGATCCCAAGTCAGTCTCAGCCCAGTTCACTGGAGGGTTTGCGGCCATGGACCAACTCACAGTTTGCCAGAAGCAAATGTCCTTCGAGGCAAGTGCAATTGTCTGTAGGCCACCCAAGCCAATGGAGGATCCCAGTGTACTGCCATTAAGCCTGCATATTTGTGTTTTATGTGAAAACACAACCCAGCTGCTGGACCTGGTAAAGTCTCAAACACCAACCTCCTCTTCTGTCCCAGGCAGCAGTCATATCTTTTTGTCCCCTGCTGAGAAGCTAAGTGGCAGGGTCCTAGCCTCTGATTAGATCTTTTAAACCTCAAGCATTGAAGGAATTGTGGATGGAGTGCAGTCACAGGGGTTTCTCTGCTCCACGTCTACTAATGAGAAGAGACCTGGATGTGGAAATTAGTCCCATAAAGGTGCAGCATGAGACAATACTGCTGTTTCTGGCATATGAAAGAAATAGAAGTTGCTGAGATTTCAAGTGTCCAGTGAAAAGCAAGGGACTTAAGGAGCTCCCACTGGAGGATAAAGTCTGTCTTTGGTGCTTCCTGTGCAAAATCAGTGGATGAACTATTCAATATGAAATAAGTTATAGCCATAAAAACAAAATGCCATTTACTTTATTGTCAGAATGAAGTCCCACTGAGTTGCTCACGTCTGGGCAGGAGGAGGCATTTTAGCCAGGCTCATTGCATCTATTTCTTACTGAAGAATAATCCATAGAAGATAATATGCATATTGTCAACTATTGCTTTAAAGCCTCTTGTACTCAATCTAATCCCACAAAACTCATCCAGAAGGGCACCTTATCCCTGACCTCACTGCATATCAACTGCATGTAAGCCCTTCTTAGAAATGCTCTTGATCAAAAAGACTCATCTCCTCTGTGAGCCAATCTCTACACTATGTATCCATATAAAGGAGTTTTATCAACATTATTCTGCCTGGTTATGAATTTGGGTTCCCACGAGACTGCAGGTGTGAAGTTGCTGTGGGACCTGGTGTCACCAGCGTCATGGGGCAGCTGTCCCCACCTCTTCTGCAGCCAAAGATGCTGGTTGCACAGAGGTCCACAGAATCTATGGACAGACCTGTCCACCAGCATGGCCCATGGCACCCATCCTCAGCTTTCCTAGGGGATAGCATATTGCTTTTACCCTCTGTGTGTCAGTGGTCAGTATCTTGCTTTAATTCAGGCAGATGATGGAAACCGGAACAGGTAATTTGTTTTAAAGCATCTTTCAGATGTTTATTAGCAACACTTGTAAGGGAGCTTTTTTATACTCAAAGCAGGATGTGATCTTTGGCTATAACAAAAGCATTTACCAGAAGTAAATATATTAATTTTACTTTAGAAGAGTGTTTGAAACACTGGAACTGAAGAAAGTTCAATGTGCTAGTGTCTATAATTTTTTTAAGGATTTGAAAACTTGATGAAATTGCAGAAAGATCCCTTAAAAACTTCTGCAGGGTTTGAAAAAGCTCTGCAGAACAAATCTGAAGGATGTCAGCCAAAGTAATTTTCTACAAGGAAGTTCAGATGATTCGGGGTATGTGTTCATTCATGTAGGGGAAACAGCTGCCAGAAGAGTCTCTTGAAAGAAGGAGAAATTTGCATTAGGGAAGTGGTAGCTGTACAAGGTGGGAACAATAAAATGTGAAAATAACCACACCATTAATAGGCATTGTGGAAGTTTGAACCATGGTGAAAAATTGTCAAGGTAAATGGTGATCTCTCCTGAGATCGCCAGGTCTAAAGAAGAGCCTTTTGGGGCATGGAGGGAAAGTGTTTGTGTTAAGTAAAACAGAATCATTTTAGTCAGCCACACAATGCTGGTTGGGCTGGTTCCAAGACTAACGAGACCTAATTCCAGTGTGGACATGCAGTCAGACTAGATTATTTTGTGTGCTCTTTCCTGGCTTTGTAGATGAACCTATGTGTTCATGCTACATGTTTTCCCAAGATAAAAAGAAAAACATCTCTCTTCTGATTGACGTTTCCTCATCCTTCAGTCCTCACCTAAGCGTAGTTTCCATCAAAGTGTTATTCACATATTCCTGCAAGGCCAAGGCCCAGTTTCCCTCTTGGCCCTTCTTCTATCTCAGAACATGACTCTGATGTGCCACTTCCACTGCTTCATTGCTAAAATAAGGGACTGATTGCAGGACAGGAAAAGTATAAGCTTCTAAAGGGTCCAAACACATTCAGACACATAGAGAGAGACAATTCCTCACATTTTTGGGCAAGCAGGAATATTTAAATACAGCCAGCCACACTTTGCTTATATCCACAGTTGTAAAATTGGGCCCATGGTGGTCTTGGATCACAGCTTTCCAGAAACCCAGTGATGAGCATCCATCTCTTCCTGGCTAGCAGCAGGCTAGCATTTTCTTCTACCCAAGAAAATGTGTACACTGATTATATCTCACAAATATAAAGTAAAATGGATTTTCTTACTTACTATATTCTCTGTTTTCATATAATTTATCTAAAAATAATCCCTGAAACCCCCCTGCCTTAAGTGTTTCATGAAAAATAACAAAAAAACCCAAGAAATTCTCTAGTCAGTTATAAACAGATGACGGGAAAATCCTACACTTGACTAATTGTAGTACTGTGGCCAGATTTTGCCTTTGGGGATTTCTAAAAGTTCAACTTCTGCATGAGTGAGCTCAGAGCCAAACTGAAAGCAAAAGCCACTCTCTGCTTGGAGCCGTGCTGAGTGAACCACAGGTGAGCGGGGTTAATCTGCAACTCCGCTTTCACTGACCCACACCAAACCAAGCAAACAGATCTTTTTCATGCTGGCTTGAAGAAGAAAATCTGAAAGGAGCTCGATTTCTTAAGAACAGCTACCCAAGTTCTTATTTTTGGCAGGCTACTGGGAACTTACTTGCTGAAAGTGGAAGAAATGCAAGAAGTTATCTCGTATTTCAAATCGTTGATTTTCAGCTGAGAAAATATTTTTTTCAGTGAAAGCATTTTATATTCTGTTAAACTTTTCATGATGCAGAAGCCATTTCCAAAACAGGTTCAACCTTCCCTTCCTTTTGCAAAGAGACAAATCTAACCTATTTTTTCCTCAGAAAATTTACCACTTGGACCCTGTTGGAAGCTCACCATGTAGATGGCTGGGGTTTGGTAGCAGTACAATCAAGCACCCACAGTTACCTGATCAGCACCCTGCTCATGAGCCTGGACCCTGCAAATGGGCATACCACTGTCTCCATTCTCACCCTAAAGAAATCTGAATGCATCCTAGTTTCAGAGACTCTGCTCGTGGCAGAAGTCTCCAGGCAATTACACTTATGTTATAAAAATATTTCCCAGGAAATTGGCAGCAGGTTCTTACTTTGAAAAGTATTACCAGATCACTTCAAACCGGTAACCTTCTCCTTGCACAGACCCAGGTACTTGCTGTGTCCAGGTTATATAACCTGCTCATGCAGAAACTTGGTCCCTGTTCCACCTGTGGTGTCATGATTTGGTTGAGCCCCAGGCAGTTTGGCTATAGTAAGCAAGGCTAATAATAGTCATGCTGGTGTCTAGATCAACAACATCAGAGTCAATAGACCATGCCCACCCTCGGACCATAAACCTAGCATTTCTATATATATGTAACATACTGACACAGTAACTTTTCCTCATAAAAGCAGTTGGTTGACTCTATAGAATCAAAGAATTGTTTAGGTTGGAAAATACCTCTGAGATCATCAAGTCCAACAGTTGACCTAACATTGCCAAGTCCACCACTAAACCGTGACCCCAAGCGCCACATCCACATCTTTTAAATACCTCCAGGGGTGGTGACTCCACCATTTCCCTTGGCATCCTGTTCCAATGTCTGACAACCCTTTCAGTGAATCACTTAAGCATTAATCAGTGTTTTTCAAATCGGCAATCCGATGTTTCCTGATTTATATGTAAAGGGCATAAGCTTTCACTTCAGGAGAGTAATTTGCATAAAGTCTGTGCTCACCTTGAGGAAGTCATTGATATCCACCTCTCTTCCACACTGGATTCAGCCATGGGCACCTCTCCTTCTCCTCCAGCTCTACTTTTCTAGTTAGACTTCTCTGTTCAGACCCGGGTAGTACTGTCTCTGGTTCAGATGCTACCTAATGAGCAGATCCTTCAAAACAAATGGAAGTGGGAGAGCCAGCAGCTCTCTTTATTTTAAAGAAACTTTGAAATGTAATCATTCATGAGGATACGAAAGGCAGAAAGGGAATTTCCCTGGACAGATGATCTGAGGGGGACTGCTACAGGAAAGTCCACAGCACACAAAAGATTAGGTTCAATCTTTAAATGCATTTAATCTGCTTTGCATATCATAAATATTTCTCTAGCCTCTTAGCTGGGTGAAGTGCTCATTTCAGGGTCCCAACTCTTGTATTTTTGTAAGCTTTGCAGATAGATGAAAAGGAAGGAGACCAGGCACCCTGAGGGGAGCAATGGTTTTGAAGCCCTTTATCCTCACTAAAAATGCATCAGGAATCTAGGACACTGTAAACCATTACTCAGAAAATACTGCCTCTCTAACCAGATGCCAGCTGGATACACTGCAATCTAGCTTGTAAATCAAGCTGGTTGGTGATCCTTAGCAAAGTTTTTGTCCAGTGGACCAGGAGAGCTCTTTTGCAGCAATAGAAGGAAAAGTTTCATGTATCCTGGCAGACACAGAACTGGTTATGAAGTATGACGTTCCTGGCATATGGTGTTTGCTTTTTGGTTGGGTTTTGGGTTTTACTTTTGTTTTTTCCTGTAACTTTTCTTCATGCATGCATCTAAACTCTGTATAGCTCATACATGTAGTAAACACTGATTCCTTCTCCTGTGTCCTGGTTAGGTAATTGTGCTGAATATTTAGAAAAACATCACAAATCAGACTAATTTTTCTTTTCCTGGCAGCAATGCAGAAAGGAACTTTGTTCTCCAGGGCCAAGAGGATTTGGGTTTGTTCTTAGAAAGGTCATTTTCTTAGGTAAAATTATCAGCCTAAGCTCTAAGTCTTTGGGGAAGAAAAAATACCAGCTTTTCTGAAAGACTCTCTGCCATAGTCTTAAACTGCAGCACTCCTGGACACTGTTTCTCTTCACACAGGCAAAACATCCAGCTTGCACACAGGTCAGCCAGCCCAGTGCACTTCATCGATTTTTTGCTTTCCTCCTACATTCAAACAAGTTAATACTTCTTCATAAGGCCCATACTTCTTAAATGACTCAAGGGATGAACTAATTCATGAGTGAAGCTGTGGGAAATAACAAAGGCTGCATCTCCTCATTCAACCTCAATTGCAGTATTTGTCTTACTAATGGACAGCAAGCATCTTGTGTTTCCCATCAATGCTATTCATGGCTGCTGAGAAGTGACTTATTAGAGAGATGACTGAAAAAGAACAGAAGTATCTAAATGTATTCTTATTATTTCTTCTCTCAGCCAGTTCAGACGTATTTTTTCATTTCCATTGTTTGGGGTAATTAAAAAAGTTTCAGTTATGGTTCAGTTATTGTATCAGATACAGTTCCCATAAGAAATTCCCCTAGATGTTATCTATATGCAGTGTCACTTTTGTGATACCAGGTTTTTTTTTTGTTTGTTTTTGTTTTTTTTTTTTAATGCTGAGAAGCACAAGGAAGAGCAACAGTTTTTCCTAGTTTTGTGGGGTTTGTTTGGTGTTTTTTGTTTGTTTGCTTGCTTTGGTGGTTTTTTTTTTGTTTGGGTTTTGGGGGGTTGTTTTCTCTTTTTTTTTTTTTTTTTCCCTTGACAGTGCTACTGGCAGTTGTAAATCTTTGTCTTTCTTGGCTTCTTGGATGACCGAGGAAGGTGAGTGGGAACACAGCTGACACTTCAATAAGAAAGGCTGTGTCTTTAATGGAAATGTTTTCATCTACCTTCTTCAGCAGACAGCATTTAAAAGGTGCCTTCAAGGGGAAAAAAAAAAAAAAAGAGTAATTAAACACAGAATTTTAAGTATAAGCACATCCAAGCATTTTTCATCTTGCTTATGTTGCATGAAAACACACATAAAATAGTAGAACGCATTTGTTCACTTTGTTAGTCATTCTTTAACATGACTATATGCTGCCTTACAGAGAAGAAACAAGGTAAGGATCTTTCTATATACGGCTGAGAGAACTGAGTGATGTGAAAAGCACAGCCTCTGGCAGAGAGAAATACTCTTCTCCCTTCAGGGACATCAAGTTCACAGTCCCACTTCCAAGACTTAGTGCAAAAGGGCAGCATATGTGTCACAGCTTGCATGGATTAGACAGAAGTTTGTTCTAAATGATTCTGCTTTGGAGGGTAGAAGATACCCAGAAGAACACTCCAGGTCCCTACCATAAATCTTGCCTTTGAACTCTGTGCTCTTCTGCCCATGGGAACAGAAGCTGATGTACTTGTAAAACCGAAATGGTTACCAGTGTATTACATTTCCTACTTTTTCTAGGAAAACAGCCTTTAATCAAATAAGAACCTAAATCAGCCTAGTCCTGTATCCTTTTATCAAGAGTAAATAAAAATAATAAAATATAAGCTTAGAAGAAAAAGCTTCTTATAAAGGTATGAGATTTGCAACTATTTCGGAAGCATTTAATTTGCCATTAGAGATAGAAACCTGGTTTAGATCATTCAGAAGCCTGATCCAACCTGCTAGTTCCTACATTCTTATGTTTTATGTACACTGTTTTTTTTCCAACAGAATGGCCCAAGCTGAAAATTCAGCTTTGTTAAAGGCTTTCATGAGCTGCTGAGTATTTGGGTACAGAGGTTTGCTGTGGTCATCTGTAGGGGCTTACCACCGCCACATGTCTTCACAGGTCTTGGTTTCAATTGCAACTAAATGCAAAAGTTCCAAAATAGAAAGGAAGTTCCCCAAAATGGTTTTAAAATCAGGAAGTAGAAGGGTGCTAGTAAGACATCCGGAGCTAATACAAATGCTAGCCTCATTCACAGGGTATTCCATTCTTGTTTAGTGCTTCTGCAGCTCAGATTTTTGGGCCTCCCTGTCCTTGAGTGTATTTTAAATACAATATAAGGAAACCGTGCTTGGCTGTTCAGAAAACCACAATCCCTGAGGATCAGACTGCAACTCAGAAGCCTTCAGATTGTTTAAATGTTGCTTTGGGATTTCCTCTGTAGACACCTCAACCCAATCAGCATGAAGAAAGGGCAGGGTATTCCAGGTAATGGACACTGTGTCACTTAGAACTCTTATGGATGTAAATTATAAATGCAGTCTGCAAATCTGCCCTGGATGTCTGTCTTTTTTTTTTTTTCCCATGTAAAAATGGCAGAACTGTGTAGGCACACAAATTGTGCCTACCTGTGTAAATGGTTTTTAACTGCATTTTAACTGCATTTTTAACTGCATTTAGTGGGACTGATTCTGTTTTCTTACACAATGCACTTACATAAGGAGACAAAGATAATGTTCAGAGGACTCTCAGACTCTGGCTGGCCTCCTCAAAATGCAGATTTTCTTGTTCAATTTGGAATAAATAGAATAAAAATAGCTTGTTTAGTGAAATATAGTCACCCACTCCAAAAGCAGAATCCTGCTTTGTCACCATCAGCTCACAGCAGTGGCCAGGAGGTTGTGTGTCACAGTGACTGTGTATCCAGTGTCATCTGATAGCCTTGGAAGACCTTGCTAAGGCTGAGAACTCTGTCAGCATTGATTTCAGCTCCTTCCCAGCACAGACTACACAGGTTGATGCCATCTTGTGTCTGGAGAACCAGCTAGAGCTCCCAGACCTTCCTCCTAGTCCTGGAGTTAGGGAGTCTGGCTGCAACAGCTTCCAGGTTAGAAAATATTTACAAAAGAGACTTAGTCCTGTGAATTTTCATACTCTGGAAGGAATATTTTTTTGTCTGATTGCTTTTGCTCTGCCTCTGAGGGCATCTTTCCTTGTCTCATACTGCAAAGAAAAGCATGAAGAGGTCTGCAAGCTGGCTGGCAGTGGTCCCAGGGACCAGCCAGGATTTGAAAAGACCTGGAGAAGAATGAGTATAGACTCATGGGTCATGTCTTTTTCTAACCTTGCAAAACCCATCTTCTCCATCTGCCTTTTGTCCTGAAGGTGGGGAGGATGGCAGAGATGCACTTATGCTAACCTTGCAATAAACTGAGGCTTTCATCTGAGGTACCTCAGGAACATGACAAGACACAGAATGTGCCCCACTGGCTTGGACTGATAGAAATGGTGTTCAGCATATTGAAAATGCAACCTAGATGAGTGTCAGTGTTATGTCACAGAAGAATTATTTGTAGTGGGGTTGATGGATACAGGTTTTATCATGTGTGTATGTGTTTTTCGGTTTCGGAAGTCATTTGTGAAAGGTTAAAATCCTCAAGTGAAAAATAAACAAACAAACAAACTTGAAGTCACAATCAAGTGGTGTTGACAACAGCTTCTCAGGGGTCCAGGAGAACTTTTGCCTCATTCTGAGCTGGCTGAATACTAGTTGATGAAACATGAATGTGACAACTGTAGAGTCTTCTCTGTGTTACCAAATAATCTGAAACCCCATCTTTGGCTTTTTCAAATATACTGTGGTTTGTAATCACTAAGTCAGCCAAGCTGCTGAGGATGACACAAAATTCAGCAAATTTCTCAAACAACAAAAGGCACGTAGTTACTTTGACAAGAATGACACAAACCAATATAAGTCATTTGACTGACAACAAAATTAAGAGTTCATTTAAAAGAAATCAAGTGTATCTGAGTTGTAGAAAACCTTCATGCTTGCACAACAAGCCACTAGGCTCTGAGGCAAGACACCAACCAGCTGCCACGGATCTTATGATGCTGTCGGTCACACGAACCAGGGTTGCAGAGATCTCTCTGATGTGCCTTTTAGACAGTTACTCAGCAAATCAGCTGCCATGGGCCTTGGGTAGGCTTTCTATCTCACCAATTATGTAGAGTCATATATTCTTAAATGCTTGTTTTCAGGAGTCCCTAGCAGTGTTAATGAGAGAGATGAGTGAAGGCCCCCAGTGCCAGCAGAGTGAAAGGGTGAACTTTTACCTTTCTGTATTCCCTTGTAGGTTGTTGCAAGTCTAAAAATCATTATAGCTGGTCAGATTAAATG
Source organism: Formicarius rufipectus (assembly GCA_013399695.1). Taxonomy (NCBI): domain Eukaryota; kingdom Metazoa; phylum Chordata; class Aves; order Passeriformes; family Formicariidae; genus Formicarius; species Formicarius rufipectus. Next base: position 1,589,593 of record VXAU01000433.1, on the reverse strand, counting down.
GACTGCTTTTTTTCCCTGTTTGCTTGTTTATTACACAGAAGCAGACCGTGCTTTTAGTTTATCAGCCTTCCCCCATGCAAACAAGAAGTGTAACACTTCAGAACCTGCAAGTTCCTCTCTGAGGAGGAGGATGGTATGAAGAAATGTCACCTACAATTGCTTTTTGAGTGCACAGTGGGCTGGAACATCCTTACACTGGCACCTTCTATTATACAGCCTTTGCAGGAGCTCCTTGCTGACACATGTGATCCCATCTGCAGATCTGCCTCTGCTCTCTTTCCTTTTTTTGCCTTTCGACCTTCTGCTTGGTCAAACTGCAGGCATAAACCCAACTGCTGTCTTGACCTGGAAGCGCTTTGCACTCTGTGCCTTCAGCAAAACAAGGGAGAACTCAGCATCCCCAGTGGCATGGCAGGCACCTAAAGCAGCTATTTCAAAACTGTCAGGAAAAATCAGACCTGGCAGTCCCAAGCTTCCTTTATCACAAGGGAGGCACGAGAGTGGTACAGACCCATGCCGCTGAGGAGAACCTTGGAGAGTGATTGAGATGGATCTCAGGGCCTAAAAGAGCAGAGTGAGAGCTACAGCTGGGGTAAACAGTTTAAGAGCAAAGTGATACTGTTGCATACTGTGAGCAGTACGGGTGAAAGGAAAACAGTGGTGTTGCACAAGGAGGATATCTGCCTTTATCAGGAACTGAAAGAAGCACTTTTCTATAAAGAAGAATGAGGAGGAGTTTTTATTTCATGTCAGCTTATTTCTTCATCTGGAAAATAGGCTCCCTCCAGTTTTCCTCTCATGCCGAAGGAAGTGTGTTACCAACCATCTTGTGTATGCTACTCTGTACATACTGTGTATTTAACACACATGTGTGGTGGTGTGGGAAATACCGAACATTTGAATCTGTGGTTTAACCCCCTTTATAGTTAATAGGCAGAAAAAGGCCATTCCAGTTGCAGAAACCCTCTGAGCTGTCTTTGGTTCCCACTGTAGGACAGAATTCTTCCCCATGCAGATGGGCCTTGCTCTCTCTTTGGACTATGGAGAGAGTCTGGATGACTAATTCAGGCATAGAAGTGTAAGTATTAGACAGAAAAAAAGAGCCAGGGGGTGTTGTGCCCATTACTTTTGCACAGACAGGGATGTCTCGTTTGTCCCTCGTGATGCCCCTTGGACTGTCTATGTCAACTCAAGTCTCAGATTTTGACTATTTCCTCTTTAAGTAAAGGCTATTATATTATGCTGCATTTGAACAACAGCTTGAGCAATAACTCCTGCAGTGAACCCCTAGTGTTAGCATACACGAAACTGGCTATAACCATCATCTCAAAAAATGAAAGAAAGCTTGTGTTATGCTTCTATGATTTCAGTGTTGGGGTACCTGTGCCAGTATAAATGGCAGGATGGAGGGGGGAAATGGAGACCTATGTCACAGGTCAGAAACCATGGCAATGCCAGTCAGTATGTCTTCACAGCAGTGACTGTTGCAGATTTCTGCCATCTGAGATTCTGAGCCTCCATTTCTAAAGACTCTTAGTCCAGTTGCTTAGAGCATGGTGCTAATAATGCCAAGGTTGCAAGTTCTATCCCAGTATGGGCTGTTTGCTTAAGAGTTGGACTTGATGATCCCTGTGCACCCCTTCCCACTCAGAATACTCTGTGACTCAAGTCTCTGCCTCAGTGAAATGACTCTCCCAGAGGCTGCCCTAAGAAGGCAACCGAGAATGGAGTCCCTGCTGATCCCCTCTGCAGCTGTGGCACAGCCTTCTGGCTGAAGCACAGGCCGGGTGTTTGTGAGCAGTGTGTTACATGCAGCAAGAAAGCAGCATTCAGGTCTGATCAAAAGCAGGAAGTACTCATTTGCAAATATAGTAGTTCTCTTATCCTTGTCTGGACCATTAATTTCCATGTGGCCACTTTCTGGTTAATTTTGGTGACATTTCACAGATGTGCGCTGGGTGCATGGCACAGCATTCATCTGCCGTTTTATCTGGGCTATCTGAGGCTTGTATCAGAATGTGGGAAGTGGAAGTAGAAGCACCACTTTGTATACAGACTGGGATCACGTTATTCTTTTCTTTGTAAGCAGGCCATGTAGTAAGAATTCAGCACCACAACAGAAAGGCTAGGTTTGTAGGAGGGATTGTGCTGAGAGATGTGCATGTGTAGATGGGCAATGGGCCCCAGTCTCAGCAAGGCAAAAGTGAGGAAACTGTTACATTTCTGTACTCCCTTGTAGATTGTTGCAAGTCTAAAAATCATTATAGCTTGTCAGATTAAAGAAACTGGTGTAGGTGGCTGAGACAAGAAGGGCAGATGTTCAGGAGTACTCCTATCAAGAGGAAATTGGTCACTCTTGGTCACAGGAGACCACAGATTTACTTTCATCTGAATTGCCTAGAGATAGTTGAACACCATTAAGCACCATTCCTCTTAGAAATCCTGAGCTGCAGGCTGTGACAGCTCTGGAAGAAGTGAATGGCCTGTAATCTAGAGAACCACTGAGATATCTTTATTGCATGACATAGCTCACCAGTAAGTGAAAGCTATACAAGATATAGAGATCCAGGACTGAAAGGGACTACCATTAAGACGTCTTCTGTCTTTTTATACCTTTGTGTCAGACAAGTGTTTAGTAGTTTTACGTTTCTCCATTCTTAATCTGGGAACAGATGAGAACACTGCCTTTCTTCCACCTCACCCCCTTTGTTTGTTGTAGCCTATGTGTTCCTGGGGACAGTGGCAGCTGCTTGTTAGAAATACCCAAGAGCAGTGTCCCCACAATACAGGATAAGATCAGATCCTGCCATGTCAGATCCATACCAACCTTGCACAGTCTTAGAAAGAACAAAGAGAGGAATTACTTGGTCTGGAAAAGTCCTCATCACCTACCTTCCTTGGACATTGCCATGGCTACTCTGAAGAACAACCTTGACATAGGAGTCCTGGAAAACATTATACTGGTATGGAGAGACTACAAATGAACAGCAACCTTACATTCAGCAGAAGTAAGAATGGGAAGATAAAAGGGAAAAGGCCATCTATGTGGATATCATGCATAAAAGCAGAGGTTCTTCATCCTAGGATCAGACAAAGCTGGTGTACGTACATGCAGCACCAACTGCTCCATGAGAAATCTACACTCTATGCTCAGAGCCAAAGGAAAGGTGGGATTTAGGCTTTGGTGACTGATATCCAAACCTTCCTGGCCTTCTTGGTCTCTCTTACATGAGGAAATCATGACCTTTTCAGGCACAGGATGATGAGCTGAATGAGCAACACTTTACTCATCCCATGGAAAATTTCTGAATTTACAAATTTTTGGAAGAAAATTCTGTTCAGTTTACACAAAACTCCAATTTCCCAAGGTATTTCCTAAGAAATTGGAAGGGAAGAGGGTTACACTGAAATAAATAGCAGTGTGAAAGTCAGGCTAGACAAACTGTCAGTCACAGACCTAGTAACATTGGGTCACTTTCCTGTATTTTGTTGCAAACTAGTGAAATGAAAGTTAAATTCAGTGAGTGAATTTTAATTGCAACATCACTCCCTGTAATGTCGTGTTTTGAATATCTTGAGCCTCTAAGAAAAATATCTTTATAATCTGCAGAAGTAACTTCCATTCTGCCCCTCTTGCAAAACTTATTCCGGGAAATGATGACAGAAATAGTATAGTGAAGAATCCATTTCCAGGATAAAAAAACCCAAACCTCAGGCTGGATGGGCCAAAGACAAGAGAAATTGAGCAGTGTGGAGTGGAAATATAATCACAACTACTGTGAGATAACTATATATCTCATTGCAGAAATAAAAATGGACCAGAAAACACCACATGGGTTTTGATGAGATGTATTAAAATTTTTGAAATAAGAAAGGTAAGAATATTATTTACATTTATCTTATGCCTACTCGTTGTGCATTCATTTCAAATTCAGAGTGAGAAAGGGATCTTAAGGAAAAAATTTCTATGTAGCCATATCAGAGACATTAGAAGAGCACACAGAGTCAAGGCAGTTAAAATAAGTTTGCCCATGCAACTACAAAGTGGAAACTTCCCAATTACTTACCAGTTTGACCTGGCAATCAAGATCACTTTCTTCAATTCTTCAGTGTAATTTCTCATGTCTTTATCAGAGAGAAACCAGAAACACCTTTATTGCTTTGTTGTGCAGGCTTAGGCACCAGTTCACTTCATCTTTCCCTGTTTGTGGGCCTGAGTTTGAAAGCTGGGGCTCCCAAACCCTTGGCAAGGAGAATTTGCTAGGTTTATAAATCTAAATGAAAGAAAAGTGGCAACACAGCTTAAGCCAAGTCCAGGGAGGTGGCTATTGGCTGGACAGGCATTCACACAGAAGTAATTGATTGTCATTCCACTTTTGTTTGGGATACAAGGGTCCATCAAGTTGAGAGGGAGAAAAAACAAACAAACAAACAAACGAAAGGAACAGTGAGGTTTAGTAAAGACAGCCTACACGTACCGTTCTAGAGAGTGGTTTTCTCCCTGTCCTTCTCACTCAGAGCAACTATGATGCATAGCTTTTTTTCAGTAACCTCAGGTAGCTCTACAGAAACCCTGTAGACCCCTTTTAGTCTGTCTTCCCTTTTGGTAGTCTCTGCTGTGACTTTGCAACTGTTTTTTCAAAGGAAAAGCAAGTGGAAAAACAGATGTAAGCAGCCAAGCAACTGGCGGACAGGTTCCTTCTGCATGTTACTTTTCCTGTCTACCTCTAACCTATGTGCTACCACTGCACTAGCTGGGTGACATGGGTGTGATGAAAGCTGCTTGCTCCTCACTGGGCACTCTCTTTCACCTGCCCAACTTCTGAATTTCATTATTTGCAACTTCCACTAGTATCTGTATTTCTTAATCTACTCCATAATCAGTCTGAAAAGAGAAAATGAGAGAGAAAAAGAAGAATATTACATCTGCATAAGTGTTAAATAATTCTTTCTCTTGACTAATAATTATTTGTTATGTTTGTATCCTTGAAGATGTCAGCCAGGTGTCCTTTCTACAGGCCCTCCCACTAAGCACCACCTGAGTAGGGGGTGCTTGAACACTTTGTCATTTTAGGGGTTTAGTCAAAAAACAATTCACAGTGGCTTGCACCAGGTGAGGGCTGCTATCTCAAAGATAAAGTTGTGTATTTGCCTGAGGAGTCAGCCAGCTCTTCATTCAGGATCTCTGTCAACTGCTGCCTTCCTGTCTCATGGGCCCACAAGAAACCTGTGCCATAGCAGAGGTGGAAGCTGTTCAACTGACTAAACCATCTCCATCCTCCCTGCTTTGTTGCAGCCAATTTGACAGCTGTCAGATGTTCTCAGCACTGTGGCTGCTGTTGTTGATGGATTGGTACTGATGGGAACTTTGCCTTTACTGTTCTTGCATTTAGTTGTTATTTGGATGGGCAAACAAAGCATTCACAATGCAATCCAAACTTGCAAAGGTCTTTGACAATGTTGGTACTTTCTACCTCCCCAAAAGTTGAATGGACTTTAAAGAAAATAATGCAAATGTATTTTTATCACTCTGTAATATATATATATATA
>VXAU01000433.1:1573883-1584008 GCA_013399695.1 Formicarius rufipectus | reverse complement strand
TATGCTGAACAGCAAAGACACTGTGAAGGTTTGTGGGTCACTCTGATGAAAGATTTTAGGATTTGTATACGGCAAAAACAGGAACCACAATCTAATCCCCCTTAAAACGCATTTTGCCTCCATCTACAGAGAGTTACACTCAGTAGGTACATTGAAGATTTGTTACTAGCTGCTCTTAAAGTGAAGTGTAACAATTCCTGGAGATGTTGAGAGAAGTGTGAGCCTACACACATTCTGCCATAGGACAGCTGGTTAATAGGAATCAGGTTAGCCAGCATTAATGGGGTGAGGCCCAGTGGCAGCTGGGGAGTCTGTAGTACAAATCAGCTATGACATGTGCAAGTGATATTATCCATAACCTGCTGACACAACATGATCATTTCTTGGTTTTCTCTACACCTTTGTTATTGCTGCATACTATATAGGAAGATCCAAACACCTCCTGAATTCCTGCAGGACCTTAGGAGTATTTATATTTTAAACTTTACATTTTGGCACTACTCCTGAAAGAAAATGGTACCTTCCTCATTTCCCTGTGGTCAAGTGTGTCCCTCTTAAAGAACTAAGTTTGTGGAGAAAGAATGGTTTTTGCCTGTGCACAGGCTTATTGACATGTTGAAGTCCTCTTACAGGTTTATACACATGGTACCATGGTGAATATATGCCAAAGGATATCAGTGATCCAGTGTCCACTTACTTGAAAGGATATTGCACTCAAAAAACTCTAGATGCTTATCCCCACCCCTTTTCTCTCTGTGCCCCCAGACCTGGAATTTCAGGCAGGCACCCTGATATTAAATCCATCCTCTCTATTACCAAGTATAGTCTAGGTCACAATTTTATGCTTTTGCCATCTGTTTTCTATAGAAGTAATTTGGAGGATGCATCATATAGACTCTTTCACTGGTACTGAAAATAAAAGGGATCACAATGAAAAGCACTGCCCATGCACAGGTTAGTTTTATCTCAGCCACGCTCAGTGCAAAGTGGTTATGAAGAAGAAACAACTCTTGCTCCTAGAGCCTGTCTGACCTCTCCCTAACACTGATTTCATACAAGATTTATTGAGGAAGTTATGTTCCCAGCTCCCATTTTAAATCAGAGGGGGTGGATGATTAAAAAGGCATTAGATCCCCAAGTACCTTGGAGGATCTGGTCCTTGGCTACACTTCCTCATCAGAGTCCTCAGTGGTAACTCCCCAGCACAAGAATGCCCACAGGTGCCAAGGCCAGCTCCAACCTTCTCCCACTGAGATGGTGTATAAGTCCCAGCAAAGGAGATAAAATCCCACCAGTGGGCAAATGCTGTTTCCATCCCCTCTTCTCTTCCAAGGAACAGGGACTAGGGTGATACCTTGATCATGTAAAGTGAAGCCCTCATACATGTGTATCATTGTGAAACCACCATGTCTGTGGTTTCTCATGGAAAATCCCCATTTTGAGGACAGAAATTTTTATTAAAAATGATAGAATATTTCATGACAGCAGACTTCTCTAAGTGTTCTCTCATAAAGGCACAATCCAAAACCAAAGGCCTGGCATTTTCTCCCATTTTTCATTGCAAATTATTCCTCTTTGATTTTGAACACAGCCTGAACAGAATGGTGGTAATTTTTACACCTGGGGAGCATGGAGAGCAGGCTGCAGCAATTGGGCCCCAATCAGTTATACTTACACCGATGCAGAAGCAGCCATACAAACCATCGCGAGCGAGGGCATTTTTGGCGGGGAAAACTCATTCTGCAAAACTAGTGTTATCTTCCACATTGAGAAAAAGAGAATGAACAAAAACTGAATTTTGAGGAACTAAAACTAGGATCTACTAAGAAATAATAAAGAGGAAAAAGGAGAAGGAAGATGAAAGAACGACCACAGTGTCTGACTGTAGTTGCCTATAAGAAATTAGGCAACCACTTTCAACTGACAAAACTTGTGGACTTCTTTTTTTTTTTTAATCAGTACAACATAATTTAGCATTTAGAACCTACACTTGAAAATGCAGGCATCTTTTTTCCCTTATTTTCATTAAAATCACCTTATCTACACAGAATACTGGCCAAAGCCCATCCAAAATTCTCTAAAGTAAGGGAAGCAAAAATTGCTGATTGACCAAAGAAAGGATATTGATCCCATTTGTTATTGGATTCTTCCCCTGCTGTTAAAAATAAGTAATCTCTGGGGTATAAAATGGGCCTTTGTCTCTTGATCAGGTACTCCAGTTTACTGAAAATGAAAGAGGGGAATGTCAAACTCTGAAGTGATACATGAGGCCAAATGTCATCCATTTTCACTTGCTTGTGATGAGAGTCGAGGAAAGGGACAAACCTACCAATTACAAGGATAAAATAGTGATTTCTGTCTTGGTACCAAAAGTATTCAGTTCTCCTGTATGTTCCAGTTTCCACCACAAAAGATATCAAAGCACCCTATGCATTGCAGTGACCCATTATTTTCAGCATGTTTTTTGTGAGAGACTGAGGAAGAAAGAAGGCAGGCTACATTTCAGATGTTGCATGGAAAATCAAAGGGCAAACTGAAGCATCTCCTGGAGTTCATACATAAAACCCCGGCACAAAAATACAGTTAGAAGCTTTGGTTAGTCTGAAAATTCCCTAATAGGGGATTACTGTGTCATAGGTTGTTTACGGTTTGATTACTGAGCACCAACTAAGCCTGTTCAATTTTTAAAATAATTACTTTTTCCATGCTTGTGACGTTCATTAGGACTTTTGCTTTAAGGTCAGAACAGAAATATTATCTGCTTTGTTTATTCATGTCAGTCTCACAGTCATGACAGGTTTACATTGCAGCACACTCTCGTCCAAGAAAACTGTGGGAATGCTTGTTCTGGAAGCAAACAGAAATGTTGCATGGAGGAGGGACAACCACTGGGACATAACAAAGGCCTCTCAAACACCTCTTCTGACAATCTGACTCTCCTAAAATAACTCTGACAGGAGTAAATTACAGAGATATGTTGTATTTTGCTGAGTATAGCATTGGACGCGAGTAATTTAGAGCTGTAGTAATTCCGGGAGGTTAAGTTTGAAAGATACACTCTGGGCATCTGTGTATAATGCAGTAAGAATAGCCACTTTGCATCACTACATACTAAACGGAAGTAAGACCCCCTTAGAAATGTACCAGCATCTTAGTTTTGGCATAACTTACAGAATAATGAGTATTTATTTTTACTCTCTGAATACTAAATTCAATTAAGTTACACAAGGAAAAGATTGGTTCACAGTGCTGCACAGGCACTACTAAAGCTCTGTAAAAATCTAGTCTTTGGATTACACAAATGTTACAGTAGTTGCCGAACTGTACATCTTTTGGCTTAGTGTTTTTAGATCTTATGGTGCCTAAAAGGGAGAGGATTCCATCTCTGAAAAGACCCTTCTTGAGGTACCTCTGGGTTACCTAGTCTTAACAAGTAACCAGGTAACTGATAGATAGATCTAGTAAAATTCAGAGCATTTCTTCTCAACTTGTCCTTAGAGTGAGAACAGGCATTTCTTTTCAGACCTGAGAAAGGGTTTTGCACTTGTATTAGTTGGTCTGGTTAAAGATACATCCTTCCCTAGCAAATTTTCTTTGCTAATTCTAAATAAGGCAGTTCATTACTGTAAGACCACCCACGGCAACTGTTTTCAGATAGAGAAATCCCAAAGAAACATACTCATCTGATAAATGGGAGAAAAGGTAAGGCTCAAACAAAGTATAAACAAACCTTTAAAAGGAAATGGAAATGGAGACCAAATTCTTCTTTTCAAGCCTCAGCCACCACTGAGCAGGGAAATGGGCATTGTGACATGCAGGGTACTTTCTCACATACCATTTACTGTCATCTCTGTGCAGTGACTGCACATTTGAAAGCAAATGCAGGGTTCAGAGCAGACACACACAAGTGGAATAAGCAAAGGCAGCCAGAACAGCGCTTGATCTGCTTGTCAGCAGCATAAATTAATAGCCAACTTTGCAGGAATGCAGGCCTGAAGAGAACACCCTGGACTTCAAACTGAGCCCTCTCCAGCAATGAGTCAAAAAGCCAAACAAGCTCAAAAGCATTTCTTCTTCCCTTGACCCCACTCTCACTAGGAGGTAATCCCAGGTCCTGCATGCCCTGAAGGGTGGGAATTCCTCTCTTATTGCTGGGCTGGCAGTGTCACAGTGCTTTTGCAAATGGGAGGGAGAGGACCTGGCTGCCTTTGCTCCAGGTGCAGCAGCCCTTGGCGCCCTCCAGGTGTGCTGGTCAGAGCTGGTGCCCGTGGCCAGCTTGCCCTGCCCTCTGATGCACTTCCACTCTCTGCATTTCCCTTCTGCAGCAGCAGCCACAGTCCCGTCTGCTCAGAGACCTCGTGATGCCCTGAGGCAGGAGGCAGAGCCCGTGCCATAAGAAGCCTTTGCTTTCAGAAATCCTCATAAGGTAGTCATGCTTTAATACGGGAGAGCAATACAGAAGTGGAGTGTTTATATAAAACAGTAACAGGGCAGCTGTTGCTAGTAGCAACAATATGGCAATCACCAACTAATATGGAGATGTTTGTTTCAAATTTATCATCTTGATTTTGAAGGGTGGCCAAAATTTCATAGAAGAACATTTTATTTTGCTGTGTGTGGATGTGCATGCACAAGGACAGCACATGACAATAAATAATTCTCCTGAAGTACAGGGTCAAATGTGCTCAGGGGAGTTTAACTGTGGTCGGCAGATTTGCTTTGCCTGACATTGTTTTTGCCTGGAAAATGGAATCTAGGTATGTGATCATAAAAGTTCCTATTCTTGATTAATTTAGTGGTGATGAGGACCTAGTTATTGGCAGCTTTACTCATTTCTTAAGAAGCAGGTACAACAGAGTACAACAAACTCACAAGGGCACCACTATGATGAAGAGTTTGGGGACATTCCCATCATACTACTGGGGCTTCAAGTAGGCCAACTAGGGACAAATGATGGGGGAAATCCAGCTGTTTCTGGTTGTTTTGCGTGGGCACTTATGTTGACAGCTGTGTTCATTGCCATGTGTGCTTGCTATGCCTAGAGAATCTCCTGCTCTGCCTGGGAGTGATAAGGTCTTGTTACACCTGAGCCTGGCTTTCTTTTCTAGTTTTTCTGTCAATGGGACACACACACATAATAAATGCCAAAATTACACTTGGGCCAAGTTTTCTTGGTCTTATTGCAGTTGGTTCTTAGGCCAGTCTGTAGGTCATATTTTATGTGAAAGTGAGATGACTTATGCCTGAAAACGACATGCAAGTTAGAATTCTATGTGAAAACACGATTTTCTCTGGTTTCCCCTCATCACCATTTTGAGATCTGGGATAATTTTCATGTTGACATTCAAAGCCAAGCAAAAGGTGCAGAAACAGGAGGAATACAAGCCTACATTAAAAAAAAATACCAAAGAAAATATTTGCATTAATCCTGAGAAGCAAAATCAGGACTCACACCTCTCTGTAGATGGCAAGAAACATAATCTGTCCCTGAGAGCATATGACCTTGGCAGACAAGTCCCATCTCAGTTTCTAATTTGTGAATGAACAACATAAAGAAGCAAAATAAATTATAAACCCACTGGAGTAAAAAAAAAAAAAAAAAAGTGAACATCTCACTTTTCGGTATTTTTTGAGTACCTTAAACCAGAAATATTGAAAAGAATAGATACCAGACTGAATTATACCTATTCTCTATTACCATTTTGTAAGCAAGCAAAGGTTTAGATCTGCATCAGCTCAGTCAGAAACAATGGGCAACTTCAATTCCCTGATGCCATTATGCTGGGCACCTCAAGGAGCCCAAGGAATGAGTAATTCCCAAATACCAAGAGATACAACAGCAAGCTGGATTCAGACACAGCTGAAGAGCAGCACAGACCCTTTAGAAAAATGGCCCATATGCACCTGTTTTCCACAGCTAAAAGACCCTCCTGGAACCAGTCACCTGAAGATGAGTAAAAATCTTTGGAGGTGCCAATTTAGTCTTGGGAAAAGCACTCATGAAAGAATAAACAAACCATCCTGCAAAGCAAATACAAGCAAAAGAGTGCTATGGGAAAGACATACATAGGAAGAATACACCTTGGGCTGTATTTATGGTGTTATTTTTGATTTTTAACTTTTTCTTATGCAATAGTAACACAGTATGTATAAGGCTGGTGCAATCTAACCCACATTACAATCTAACGATATCTAATTCAGGATAGAATTCAGATGGAAAAACCCTCACTTTCCAAAGTGAGGGTTTGTATGATCCCAGGTTCCACCTGACTCCTGCAGGAGTTCAGTACCCTCTGGGTTGATGGATCTCATTCTGAACTGTTACAGGTAGGAGATAGGGACTGGTCTGATCAAAGTTCTGTCTCTCCTCTTTCCTGTGATCAAACCCTGAACTGTGCATATGCAATCCACACGACACTCTGGGGAGTGAGTGGTAGGAAATCAGAACTGCCTTCAGAAGGTACGTATAAATGTGACCTGTTCCCAGGAACCCACTTGCCACCCTGTTCTTTGAGTCCATGGACAGATTGTACAGAGCTTTTCTTTCCAAAAAAACAACCAATCCAACAACCTCTGACTTTGGCATAATTTCTTTCCTTATTTTGGTAAAGGTTCCTATTGTTCCCTGGGGAGACTGAAGCTGTGACAATGAAGACAAAACTGGAATACAATCCCTTTTCCACATGGAGAGACACTGCTCTATATGGACTTCAAAGAGTCACTGCTCTGATATACCTTTCTCACAGCCATGATCCTGCTGTCTCCTTGCTAGTATGACAACAGGGCGAAGGAGGGTTTCAGGATTCATTCATACACTCCTTCATTTCTAAAAGCTACCATGTCAAATGTTTGTAGCAGTAATATAAATAAAGTGAGCTGTGGCTGGGGTTTTCCCATTTGTGGTTTGATAAGGAGGGTGGAAAACAGTTGCTCTCCAGTCTCAGCATATTTATTCTTTTGTTCTTTTGTTTGCTGTCAGCTCCTGATTTCTTTCTCATGGCAACTGATGCTACTCTTCACTGAGCCACAGTGTAAGAAAGAAAATGCCTAGCTTGACTGGAACTCACACAAAGGGGAAAATCACCATTTGATCTGTGTTGGCAGAAAGCGCTATATAAGGTCTCTCCAAAAACTGATTGGGCAAAGTGCTTGGGAGTGAACCACAAAATCAAACATGGCCTAGGAGGGGAAAGGGTCTGCCTGGGACCAGGGGGAAACAGAGGCACCAAACTGATGTCCTGGCTTTTATAAGGAAAATCCTTCACATCTTGAGGAGAAAACACAGTCCTGAGAGATTTGAATCTACCCAGAGTCAGCTGCTCTGCAGGACCTCCCTGTTTCTTTCCCTCCAATAAATGTAAAGCACTTCAGCAAAACAGAGAGAAGCAACCTGACAAGGAGGTGAAGAGCTTCCACACAGGCTAGTCCCACAAAACCCTTGCAAGTCCACCCCCTCTGCCACACCCTGATCCGTGTATAAACATTCTGTGTCTCTGAAGTAGAGTGCATTCACTTAGGCAAGGATGGATTGGGAGTAATGCATCGCCTACAGACAGCTACAGGTGTGCCCAAGCTACCTGCCATCTATTCTGCTCACCCCACAGCAACAGCTGTGGAACAACAATCAAAACCGATGCATCATGGTCTAAGATCTGTACCAAACTGAGGGAGACCATAGCAAAGATTTCAAGTCTGCAAAGCAGAGCTGGGTGGTAGAGATTTTCAAGGGGAGGAGAAGCTGTTCATGTAAGAAAATTTCATTTGTAAACACCCCATAGGACAGACCTTTTCTGTTACTATTCAGTGTGGAGATTGGCTTTGGGTGCTACATCTGCGTTACCCTTTCCACATTGATGGAGGAAGCTGTGAAGCTCTTCTGGCTAGTAGGCATGAGGCCAGCTCTTCTGACCCAGGGACCCTGCACACAGCTCTGTGGTACTCCTCAGAAGCCAGTACATACTCACGTACTGCTTTTCACAAAACCAGTCAAGATTCCCTCTGTGTTGCCGTACAATTACTTCACCAAGCCATATCTTTTAAGGATACCTGCTATTCAGATGGGGCATGCTTGCTTGTAATGAAATAAGCTGCTTTAAAGTAATTTTGGCATGAATTAAGTGTTTGTGAGACATATCATAAAAGAGCTATTAAATAAAGAATGCTACTAGGAGGGTAAAAAAAATCATATTGTTTTCCATATGGGTGGGCCTATACACAAACCTTCCACATACCATGGCCATTAGATCTCCACAGCTGTTAATGGATGAGAACTAATTGGACAGAGATACAGCAGTGTGTGCAAACAGACAGTCTGGTGATGTGCTATCACCACACCACCCATTACTGTATCTTCTCCTGGGAAACTCAAAGCATTATGCCCTGCGTACAGCTGTGCCCTAACTGTAATTTAAGCTTCTGGTCTGGCTAATCACCACCCATTAAACTCACATTTTCTTCACAAGTCACACATTTTCCAGATCAAACCCTGTGTCTTAACCATGCAACAGATGGAGCTCAGAAATACATTTGTGTACAGTGCTGGAAGTAAGGGCAAGGCAGAAGTGAATTGCATAGGTCCCCTGAGCCTCTGAGATACTTAACAGACAGGTATGTTTGGAGATACGTTTAACAGATGTAGTGAAAAATAGATGCTCCTTGTCCCAATAATCCTGGTGGGAATATTAGCAGTGGTGCTGCAGCTGCCAAGGAGCCCCGGAAAAATTTCTCAGGAGAAAGTGATATAGAATGACTGCAAGCCAAGCATCAGCCCATGGAATTTATTAGGAAAATGACAATTGTCATGGGAGAGATAATTAACAGAAAATCAGTTACAGCAGTGAATAAAAGATGAGTGGTAAACGCACAGGGCTGCAGAGTAACTGACTGAGATTCCTCTATGTTTCAACCTGAAACCAGTCTACAGATCAGTGTCTCCACAGGAACATGGAAAAGATTGGGCCTCAGGAGGACTTGAAAGGTCACATACAGTAACTCTTCCACTCCCATAAAAAAGCAGGCCAGCTCTCCTTTTGCCCTTCTGGACACATGTCTATCTAACCAAAGTGAATTTTGCACTTTGGATTTCTGCCAGCATCAAGCTGAGATCACCTTTCTGTTTTGCATGAAACAGGGTCAGTACTACACAGGCCAAGTCTGATGTGGTTAAGCAAAGAATGGCTTTCAGGATGAATTCAGCAACGGATGTAGCCATTATGTGCATCTGCAAAGAGCTGTGCTAAGACACAGCCCCACATTCTGCATATGTGAAATGGAGCATCCATGGGGGAAGCAGCAGAAAAACTATATTTTTCCAAGTGTGCTTGACACCTAAATCCGCTGCTGAAGAATTCTCAACCCTTCGACTGTCAGCCTTAACTACTCTTTTTCATAATATCAAAAGACTGCCACTCAGAAGAGAGTTGTAATTTGCCTTGGTCAATAAATCAATAAAACTAATACCATGCACTTAACATCAAACATTGATGAATTTTCATAATGGCCAGGTAGAGCAAGTATTATATTCTTAATGTGTCCAAGTTGGGGGCAGTTAACAACAGATCCTAAAAAAGTACAGAGAGAGCAGAGAGAGATTTTCCTGGATGTCTTTATCTCTTCAGTTGAATGAAACTTTAATACATGGGCAGATAATTCTTATTAAGACATATTTAAGCAAGACTTTTTATTACATATTGTCATATGTTAGTAAATTATTACATTATACTACTTCCTCTATAGAATTCCAGTGCTTAGATTCTCAAGAACTACTTAGCATTTGGCAATGTGTCTACATCTGTTTGCAGACAGTAAACTGCTGTCATTAGCTTTTAGAAAAATATACAAAAACATTTATCGGAATCTTTTCTATTTCACTGCCTCATGGTTTTAACAATTCTTAATGTAACTTGATTTTGTGGTGCATCTCTAAACTACCAAATCAAATGTAGCTGAGTAGTCAAAGGACAGGCTGCACCCATCGCCCTTTAACAGTAAGGAAAAGCTGCCCACACTGCAGCCCTCTCTACACATCCCACCTCTCACTGGTGATGAGAGTTGGAACCTTAACCTGGTGGATGTCTCATCTTTTCCACCCATAACAGCTACTAGAGCTTGATTTTTTCTTTTTTT
>VXAU01000433.1:1530326-1573820 GCA_013399695.1 Formicarius rufipectus | reverse complement strand
TTTTTTTTTTTTTTAGAGGAAAAAAGTAGCTCCTCTAAAAGGAAAGAGGAAGCCAGAAATTTTGTGCCGTCTCTGTCCTGCCCCATGATGATGCTTCCTGTCTGTGAATTTCCACCTGCCCCTTCTGCATATATAAGGCAGCACACGTGGTATAGACTGTTTAGTTGCCTGTCTCTGTCCGAAAGGATTGGTAACAGTGGGGAATGATGCTGTTTCTCCTTTCCTCTGCAGTTCACGGGAGGTGAAGGAGCTCTGGCTAGACTCACTCCTTGGGTAAGTACTGACTCAGATAAAATCTATGGCATTGGGGTTGAAGTCAGTGGAGGGGCTTCAGATGCAGCTGTACAGAGATGTACAAAAATATAGACAGGGAGAGGTTTGCCCACTGCTAAGTGTAGATCGTGGGCAGAACTGTCCGAATCTCTTAGCCTCGTGTTTGCAGATTAATGACTGTATGTAAGCTGTCACCATTTGCTCTTTTTTTTCTTTCTTCTTATTTTTTTTTCTTTTGCATAGATTAAAAATTGAAAGCTGCTTTTATTTGTTTTAATCAAGAAGCAGCTAGGGCAGCAGGGCTGAGTGCGCTTCCACAGAAGGGCTTTTATGATTTACTTGTTGGGAGATTTTGCTGGTTCAGGATCATACATGCTAGACTGGCTTGCTAGGGGAAAAGACAAGTTTTACAAAGCTCTTTCTTTGTCCATTCGCTGTTCAATAAACAGGCAAACAAAAGGACTGAAGGAAACCAGAGTGTCTAGAGCTCCCCCGATCAAACTCCTAATGAAAGTGTTAAGCAGCTGTAATTCTGTGAGTGTCTTAGTTGTTTCAGCTCTGTCAACAGAGTGATTTTGAAAAGCTCTGATTTCTAAACCATTGCATGCAATTACTCACCGTGTCTTTGTTTTCTTGCCTAGACAAAGACACTAAATGCTGGGAACATGAAGAGTCTGATTGAGTGCCAGTCAGAGGTAAGCAGCCTCTACATTTTCCCGGATCTTTCTTGGGTACCGATGTGAGACATCATAGCAAAGTGGGGGTGGCCCCTCTAGGAGCTGCCGGCTGCCTACCCTAACCCACGAGCGGGCAAACTCTTCAAAGGCAGCTCTGTGCAGCACTGAGCAGGAGCTGGGCATTGCTGGGGCCAGTCAGCGCATTCCCTTCGCTCCCGAGGAGCTTTGCTCAGCAATTCGGCAGTCTTCAAAGCCAACAAGGCTCCCTGGAGGTATTTGGGAAGAAATTTCCAGTGCCAGGAGAGAACTCAAAAGGGCCGATGGTGTACACCTTTGGCTTTTGTGGATCAAATGAGCAGCCTGGAAAGAGCACAGGGTTGGGACCCGCTGGGCGCGACTGGGGTGGCTGCTGCATAGTTTACCACAGACCTCTCTCTCTTGGACAGCGGACACGGTCAATCCTGGACTCAGGCGCCTCTTCAGCAGGTGTTGGGGCTTGTGCTAGTTATTTCCCAGAGCCTCCTACAGATTTATGAGGAGCTGCAGCAACTCGCTGGTGCCCCTTGCTACCGGTGGCAGCTCTGTAACACTAACGTGCTTTTTGCAGACTGATGCCAAGAAATGTCCCCTGTTGGTCCCAGCAGGTGTTGAAGACAGACTTTGCCTCTCAACTGGTGAGTTTTAAAAACAAACTGACGAACTGCCTCCTTATATAATGCTTGCAAGCTGGCACTTGTGCAAAACCACCTGAAACTGCCTGCTTCCCCTTCTTGAGAGCAATCCACAGCCCACATCCAGGAGACGGCTTAAGCCCTGGAGTGCCACTCACTTGCAGATTGCTTCTCTGTCTTATGCTCAGTGGCCAAGGTGACAGTGCTGTGTGTCGGAGGTCTTGTATCCTTGTCCTCTGGTCCTTAGAGCTGTGTTTCATTGCGTTCATTGTTAGGCACTGACGGGAAGTAAATGTGTTTCTTTCTCACTGGAGCATCCCCAGTGAGGTGTGGCACTGCAAGTGAGTATTGAATACTGCTACCAGCTGTTGCTCACCAGAGCACATAAACCCTCTTGGCAGCAGCACCAGCACTTGTTTTTTCTCACTATGCAAAACCTCAGCACCCGTAAACAACTCAGAGGAGACCATTAGCAGGGCAGGGTCAGATTTGGAGCAGAACATCTTATCAGATCAGCTTTCAGGAGTATCAGAAGCAAACTTTTTATATGACAATATAATGCTAGTTGAGTTTCTCATAGCTTTTAACCCTCCCTACCAAGGGCTTGTGCTAAGCCACAGAGACAGGTCCTGAGAATTTCTCATCTGTGTCAGACAACTTCATTTTGGAGTAGAAGGCACATAATTGGAAATTTGCACAAGGCAAATCGTTTAGAAAGCTTTCCTTCAAAAGGACCCTTCTCTCACAATTTCTGAAAGGGAAAAAAAAGGCACACACCACCCCAGCACAACAATTATCTCTAAATTCCTAGCATGCACTCCTCTTTATGAAGCAGATGCAAAACCCATACCAAGAGATTTCTGACTCCAAAGCCAGTGAGGCACTACTGTGATATTCCCATCGTCTGGAGCAAGTATTGCCTTCCACTGGCAGGCTGGCAGGGGACCAGTACTAGCTCTAGAAGGACACTGTTGTTAGAGCTGGCCCCAAAGCCACTGGCAGAGCTGGAGCCATGTGTTTTGATTTCAGACTGTAAAAGAAGCCAAAAAGCAGGAGTCCCTGCTTTCACTCTTGCCCTAAGGCTGGGGCACAGTCAGACCACGTAGTGAAAATTGTTGTCATTGCCAGCTGCCCATGTGGCATATTTGCCTGAGTTATCACAGAAGCTACTGCAATATCAAAAATCTCTATAAATGTTATTTCTGTGCCTTGCACATTCCCAGTCTCTAAGAAGAAACAGTGACTAGAATGTAAAAAACACTCAACTCAAAACAGGAAAGGTGGTGGCCTTAGGGGGATGGTTACAGTTTTACAGTTTAGGCAGTTGTTTCCCTAGTAACCACTTAGTTGTCTTTCAGTTTCTCCCTGTTTAGTTTGAGTGGCTTCAACATATATCTCTGCACTGTACACAGATGAAAGACCACACAGTGCTCTGTCAGGTTTTTTTTTTTTTGTTTTTGTTTTTGTTTGTTTGTTTGTTTGTTTTTTAACCCATTTTTGGCCTTCCTTTTTCTTGCAGAAGATGGAACAAAGAAAAGAAAGAAGGTGATATCGCAGTCATTTACTCTGAGACGAAGCTTTACCAATGGAAATTCCCCAGAGCAGCTAGACTTTGGTGCCAAAATCACTCTGTTTGGCCAGCCTCTGGCAATTATCTGTGGGGAAGATGACACACTGCCCCAGCCAGTGCAGGTAAGGAAGCCTGGGGATACAGTAATCATATTTCTGACTTGAGTGTGAGGCAGGATCCCCAGTACTTGTGCTGCAGCACCCAGAAGAGGAGTGATTTTGGTGTTTCCCTTCCACACGCACTCCTGATAAGCTCAGGGCACATCCCAGATGTACAAAGGGTCAGGTCTGTGGGTTTTGTTGAGCCCACTCAGCTTTCACTGTGAGTAACTTGGAGACAAACCAGGTCCAGGAATAGGAAATGAAGATCTGCTTCTTGGTATGAACATCTGTGATTCTACAGCAGTAATTAAAAGAAATCTTTCAGCAGCATAAACTTCCAAGGATTTCTATAGTTCCCTGAAAAACTTGTACATATACGGATTGTCACCATCAAGTACCTAAACACTGTCTTCTGGATAAAAATGGTCCTCCCACAGTTCTCTCACTTAATTGGCTTTCCCAATAGACAAGCACTGGTCTCTTATAAGGAATATTTACCTGGTTGGTGAGGGAAGGGATATGACCTAAGCCATCCCTTGTTTGCTTCTGGAAGGAAACAAAGATAGCTCCACTGAAGTCAATGGAATTCACCAATTCAAAAAGAGGGCGGACTGCGGGAAAATCAGGCTATTGCCATGTAAACTACTTGGAGCAAGAACTAGATTCTGAAATAATCAGAGCACAGGGTACCTCCAGACAGTTTTTCAACTGTTTCTAAATAAATGCTCTGCTGAAGGTGCTTCCTTCACCCAAGTGACTGTTCTCTCATTCCTGTCTGATTTTTTTCTCTGAAGGATCTCCTAGCTGTATTGTATATGAAAGGACCTTCCACTGAAGGGATATTCAGAAAAGCTGCCAATGAGAAAGCACGAAAGGAGTTGAAGGAGGATCTAAATAAAGGCGGGAATGTGGATTTGAAAAGCAAACCTGTGCACCTGCTGGCAGTGGTTTTGAAGGTGAGCAACTCTAAGCTACACTGATGGGAGGACATTGCTAATCTGCACAGACCCACTCCTGTGCCCAGAGCTAACTTAGGTGGGACTCCAAATAGAAGCCAGAACAAAGCCAGACTAAATGTTTCAGGCTTAGGAAAGTTTGGCATTTTCCTTTTCCACCTGATGATCAGTCCCACTTGTCATGCTCCTGCTTTTCTGCACAACCAGAGGAAACTCACTTTATTCTTCTCCTCAATATCATCCCAGGGAGGAATAGTGAGATCTATGGGTGAACAAAAAGCCACTGAAAGCTGGTTCCTGTTACTACCCAAGTGCAAGTGCACTTGTGCATTACACTGCTCTGTCAGTGCTGATGGCCAGGTAGTTCAAGTCAACCTGCCTCCTAGAGAGACTGTGTGACTTAATGCTCCCTCTGTCCTCAGAGGTAGTGTCAAAGCTTCATCTAAATCTCTTGGCCTTGCAGGATTTTCTCCGAAATATTCCCTCCAAACTCCTGTCAGCTGACCTCTATGAGAAGTGGATGCAAGCTCTGGAGAAGCCAAGCAAGCAGGAAAAAATTGAAGAATTGAAAGAGTAAGTTATTCAACCAGGAAGTTTTGCAACCAGCCTCAGTGTGATGGAGTGGCTGGTAGAGGTTAACAATGTCTTTCGAAACTAAGAGTCTCATTTAAAAGCCAGTCATTTACATGAGCTTGATATTGCTTCATGGGGTTTGGTTTGTAGGGCTCCAGCAGCAGCACTTCCTGAACCTTTTTTGAGATTGTTCCATAAAACAACTAGCATAGGAAGAGGGCAGGGACTGTGGTGTCTCAGCTAACAATAGTCAGAGTGCTGCGGGACAGCCACTGACATGAAGACTTCACATCTTCTGGTGGTGAAGTCTACTCAAGGACATGAGCTGCTGCAGTGCTGCCCTTCAGTCAATACTATGTAATTAAAAACTTTGTAATGAACTGCATGCTCAGATGCAGTTGGGGATTTCTGAATTATACTTCTCTTAAGCAGTGAAAAAAGCACATGCACAACTCTTGTCTTTCTGAATTTAATAAAGAAGCAATGTCACATTTTGTTTCCGTTCACGCAGGGTGGCTGACAAACTGCCTAAACCAAACCTTGTCTTGCTCAAGCACTTGCTCTCTCTGCTCCACCACATCAGCCAAAGTGCTGCGACCAACAAGATGGACTCCTGCAACTTGGCCATCTGTGTTGGCCCAAATATGCTGAGCCCAGAGATGGACAACACGCTCCCGCTGGAAGTGCAGAAGGAGATGAATGACAAGGTACGTTGAACTCACCAAGCAGCCGCTCCCTTTGGGGCACCTCAGAGCTGTCCATAGGGGTCTCACTGCTGTTGCAGAAGCTGAACAGAACAGCCTCCTCTGGATATCAAGGGTGCCCCTCAGCTCTGGTGCCCCTCAGTCTGCAGTGTGATGGGCCAGGCTGCCCCTCATCTCTCCTCCTCTGAGCAAAAGCAGCAGCTGCCCCACAGCCCCCTGAGTCACAGCACAGCTCCTGGACACTTTGCATGCAGAAGGAAAGGGGCATACAGCAGGCATTGACACCTGTGGGCCCCCTGGGCAGTGAGGTCAAAGCTGTGGCTGATGGCATTTTGTCTGTATTGGGGTAGATCCATTCGTCTGCAGCACCAGGCAGAAAAGACTCTTCAGTATGTGGTCATCCCTTTTGACTGAAATGAACTCTTTTCTGTGCACAGGTGACAGTGTTGGTGGAGTTCCTCATAAATAACTGCTCAGAAATATTTGGGGAAGACATTGCTTTCCCTGCCTGTGCCTTGGCTGAGGAGTCACTGGAGCACACAGACAGTTCCACAGGTATGAGAACAGACTGGGGATGTCACAGAATTCTTTAATTTGATATGTGAATATATATGTGGAAACACAGAGACACATAGAGAGTTCAAGACTGTTGCAGTGCTCTTCTGCAGGAATTCTTTCCATAGAGTTGTCTTTCATCCTCAGCCTGTTAGTGAAAACTAATGTCTGATTTCTCCCCACAGAACAACTATGTGCTGCTCATCAGAATGACTCTGCCTATGACAGCCCAGATCCTGAAGCTGAAGGTGGCCCCTGTACCTCTGAGATGGAGCAGCCTAAAGGGAGGAACTCTACTGTGAGCAGAAGATATCCAACACACATCTCTTCTTCTTCACTGACTAATTTCAGACATGACATCAGCACGATTGACAGGAGGTACTCGGAGTCAGACCTGCCCTTCCATAACAGCCTTGATGGCACAATAAGGAAACAGAAGCTAAACAAAAGTGAGGACAATTTTCCGGTTCAGCAAAAACAGCTGGGGTTGGAGGTACTGAAGAAACAGCTTGCAGTCTTACCTTCACAATTATCAACTGACTCTCTACCCAAAACATCCTCCAGCTGCTCCCTGGAGAGCTCTGATGGCTCAGTTTTCACCAGCTCCCCAGTAGTTTCACCCTCTAGCCCCAAAAAAACGTTTTTAAATAGGCCCCAGTCCTTTTCCACCAAGGCCACCGAAGACTGCAGTACACCTATTAGAGAGATCAAAAAACATTCCATGTCATTCTCTTTTGCAAACCGCAGGAAAACACTAATAAAAACCCGGAGCTGGGGGCCTGGAAAAAACATTTTTTTTCAGAGAGACAGTTTCACAAACAGAGAAGACCAGTTCTCCTGTAGAATTGTCCAGGAGAACAGTCCTAATGATGACAAACTGTTGTCTGGGGAGTATTGGCAAAGGCCCCGTTTCAGGTCAGCTGATGAAGTGTTCAGAGAGGTAGACCAGAGGAATCCAAGAAGACCACCCTCTTATGAAGAAGCTATTAAAAAATGCCTGCCCACTAAAGTTACCTCCCACAATCTCACAGTTCAAACTATGAGGTTAGCAGTGTCAAACCAGGATGCTCTGCTGCCTCATCCATGCAGCAGCAGTGCACAGGACAGAGCATCTACCACTCTACAGGATCTACCCAGTGCCAGAGTTTCTGCAGTGAAGGATTCTGACGTGCAAACCAAAACCTTCAGTGTCACTGTTGGAGTAAACTCTCGTGTGAGCTTACCCATGACCCCAGGAGTCTACCGATTAAGAGCCATGTCTGAATCCTGTCAAAAGAACAAACTTGAGTACATGGCTCAGAGGTGCAGTCAGCCAGCTTTTGAGGTAGACCAGATCCAGTATGCTAAGGAATCCTACGTGTAAAAATCCTAGCCTTCCTCTTCACACTGTACAAAGTAAATACTGTAAAAACAGACATCTTGCTCATTCTTTGTAAGATTTTACTTTCAGAATATCAAGAATAAGCTATCTCTGCGTGAACTCTTTTTTTCCTAAAATGTCTGTCAGATTGACATGTGACATTCTTTCACCACATGAAATGGTGGTGCTGAAGATCTGTATATTGTTATGTAAAAATGTAAGAGAGTATGTTGTACATAACCTGTTGTGTGGGAAGACTAGTTAGTAGACGATAAACCATATTATATTTGTTTCTCTGAAAGGACAATTAAAAGGTTGGCAGATTCAAAACCTGTCCTGCCTTCTTTTTGTTTTCTGTATGGTCACAGACTCCATACTATTTGTTATGTGTGTGCCAGGCTCATGCTTTGCTGATTTTTGGCATTAAGAAGTGGACTGGCAGTTACCCTAAAGGGGGAAGACCTGTTCTATCATTAAGGCCACTTTGGTAGTCTTCCTTAAACCCCCTGAACGTGCTGCCATTCCATCTTCAGGTTTGCTTTCATGAAGCAGACAAACCCCAAAAACTTCTGTAAGAAAATATTCTGGATTCCAGCTTTAAATAGAAAAAAAAGGAAAAAAAGAAAAGAAAAAGAAGATTACAAATCCCAAAATATTAGATGTTGTCCTTATAACCTTGTAAATATCACTGGAAGTGCAATGTGTTTTTATGGCTCAGCATAGCCTTGAATCAGGAAGCAGGAAGACTTTGTTGTCCTGTGTGACTTCACTACAATAAAACATTTTTCTGCATGAATGCTAAACTTTCCACTGTCTGTTTTTAATACATCTAGGCCGCACATGTACCGTACTTACTTTTATACTATTCTACAGGTACTGCAGGTCTGCTTGAATGACATGGCATAGCTAAGTAGCTGGAAGCAAAGTAAATGACTAGCAGTATCACTCCTGTTGTTGTAAGAGGCTGCAGGCTACATTTTAGGAACAAATCCTCTCTGTCAAGAAAACAATATATTCTGCCATGTAACAGCAGCTTTCAGTGAGGTGGAAAAGAAGGTGCAAAGAGGTGATGCTGCTCCAAAAGCGGACCCACTTGCAAAATAGCACACCAGCTTCTCAGCAATGTTTTTCAAGGTTAGGTGTTCACAGGACACAGAGAAAAGGGAAGGAAAGTGCCTGACCTAACAGGAGAAGTGATGTGAGAAGGACCACACTGGTAGGCTGCAACTGGAGAAAATGCCACTTCACTCAGTCCCCTAAACAGGA
The DNA here is from genome assembly GCA_013399695.1 of Formicarius rufipectus. NCBI lineage: Eukaryota > Metazoa > Chordata > Aves > Passeriformes > Formicariidae > Formicarius > Formicarius rufipectus. The sequence goes on along the minus strand of VXAU01000433.1, from coordinate 1,565,114 downwards.
GCACTCTTCTTCCAAGCAAGCTGAGTGAGAGGGCTCAGCTGCAAGTTGCAAAAGGCTTTTACCATTTTCTGGAACCTGCAACTCCTGGATCACAGAATGACAGAATAGATGAGGCTTGAGGTCCTCCTGTCCAACCCCCCATCTCAAGCAGGGTCAGCTAGAAAAAGGTTGCCACGTACAGATTTTTTTTTTTTTTAAATATTTTCACAGACAGAGGCTCTGCAACATACCTGGGCAACTTATTCCTGTGTTTGACCACCCTCACACTGAAAAAGTGTGTCCTTGCATTCAGATGGAATTCCATGTGTTTATATTTGTGCCCTTTACCTTTTGTCCTGTTTCAAGTGGGAATTACAGTTTTCTTTTTGAAAAAACACAACCGTCTTATCCTCATGGTAGAACAAACATGAAGAGATAATTCATGTGCAGTGTAAAGGCTCAGAAGCCACAGAACAGAAAACACAAACTTCAAAATACACTCAAACAGTAATACAGCTACTTATTTGGTAAGTGACTCGTTCTTTTTGATTAGCAAGACTAAAGATTCCAAGAAGATTCCTGCCCTCTAACCACCAGAAAACTCAGGGTGAATATGCAGGGTCACTTCACCAAAGAGGAGGAAAGTCTCACTTCAGGTCCACGGTTCCCTAAGGCGCATAGGACAATCACATTCAGAAAGCTTACCCGGGCTCAAATACTCAATATAGATGAATCTAAATCTTCCAGCTCCTAGATAAGAAAGACCATTTGGAACTTCTTGTAGGGCATTTCAATTGATGGAGAAAAAGGAAGAGAGAGGAGCTCTGCACAATACTAACAAACAAAAGTAAGGTGACTGAGTTGTACAAAAGAGTGGTCCAGCCTGCCTTACCCTGCGCCTGCATTTCTTCAGTCCAGGAAACACCATAATTAAACCGAATCTGAGTGTAAATGGACCCCAAAAGACATTTACCTCTTCATTGATGGGTAACGACTTCCTACATCCCTTCAGACATGACTGTTTAGTCAGCATTATTTTAATATCATATTTCTCTACAGAAATGATTTTTCTTTTACATAAGCAGGTAAGAGACCTCAAAAGACTAGGATGACACAGAAAGTAGAGAGCTTTGCTTTAGCACTTACTTATCTGCCTTTGGCTCAGAAAACTGTTTCATCATGCTACCAGTCCAACCACATTCTAAGATCCAGCCCAGCTATCCTGGAGTCCAAGAGTAAGGCACTTTAACTGCTATATCCAACAAGTGAATCATCTGTTTTACAAGTCCCTTTCCCAAAGCTGCCTTCATTTCCTCAGGCAGGAAGATCAAATACCCATTTACAACTGGGTCAGCTGGAGATAGATTTTGGCATAAGAACTGAATGATGACAGCCTTCCATTCTCCACAGGTTACCCCACCGTCAGTATTGCATCACTTGCTTCACACACCCAATTTTCTAATTAAATTTCATTAAGACACTTTAAACATACAAAGCATATAAGACCAGAAGAGGGAAGAAAGCAATATTAAAGCAGAAAACCCAAGCCATTGCCTTGTAAGGCAGTGCTGGAATTAAGGTTTAAATTCAGTTGGTGCAGTTTGAATTCAGTTCCTTGTGCTTGCATCCTGCTGTTGTTTTCAGTCATATGATGCACTGTCTTTCCCCACAGGATGCACCTGCTATGGGAAGGAACCAAGGTTGTGCAGCAAAGGAGAAAATTTTAATTCTGGCATCAGGCTCTATCCCACCCACCACAGACAATCCTGACTCAGACCTCTTTCTTCTCCACACCTGACTCTTCATCTCTGCTTTATTTTTATTGCCTCTCCATTCCTGCCTGTATTCCTCACCTCATCCAGTTATGTCTCCTTGATTGAACAAAACCCAGTCTACCCCTATGGACTTGTTGTAAAAGTCTTGATTTAATTATCTCCTCTCCATTCCTAGACTCACTTCTCTCAGTCAGCCAGTTTCAGTTTTCCTCTTCCAATTCTTCCATGTTTCTCACTCATATCTGCACTGGTTGTTATTGCAATAAGCCCCATCCACACTCATCTAGTCTAAGTCACACACACATACCCTCCCCCATTTTTAGTCTCTGCAAATGTAGAGAACCAGAATAAGAGAAGGAAAATCTCAGCAAGAAAACAAACAAACAAACAAACAACAAAAAACAAACAAAAAACAAAAAACCACAAACAAAAAAAAAACAACAAAAAAAACCACACCACAACAACAACAACAACAACAACTAACAAAAAAAAAAAAAAAAAAACCCACAACCAAACCCAGAATTCATAAAGCTCAGTGATTGCCTTAATTCACAGCTGTAACTATGAAAGGCCTCAGGATGAAACTTCCACGGGCAGAGGCCCTTGAATTTATGGGATTTCAGCAAGGAGTCTGCACACCTCTTTTGTGGAAATATGGGCTGTCAGCTATGATGGAAGGAGATTTGGAGATAGGTTAAAGTCAAATAATAAGTCAAAATAAGCCATTTCCCCCATGCCTCACCAAAGCAATTTACAAGCTATGATGTAAGGGATATTTTTGGTAATATGCTCATGTTCTCTGAGAAAATGCATTCCCAGTATATTGATTATTTTCTGCCTCTTCAAGCAAGGTGTTGGGGAAGAAGCTTTCTCACATATTTGACCTCTTCTCAAAGCTATTATGTGAAAGGCACCTATTTCTGAAAACTAAGAAGATAAGGAATACTTCACACCTGAGGAAGAACAACTTCTGGTCACTTAGCAATGATGCACAAGAGAATTACTACCATGGTCACTTTCTGTGATAACTGCTGAAGCACAACCCAAGAAAGCCCTTCATTAAACATAGTCACAGAACAGAACCAGTACTCTGCATAAAATCTTTCTTCTATATTTTTCTCCCATGATTAATACCTGTGTGTCCCAGGTATTTCTGGCACAAACCCATGGTAAAAGTATTTAATGAATGGAATTACACCAACAGCCAAAATGGATAGCTTTGGGATACTGCTTGGACTATGCATACTTTAATGTTAAAAGGCTAATAGTAAAATTCCTGCCCCAGATTGTGTTGCAGGCATGGCTGCAGTGCCACGTTTGTGTCATTCGGTGGCAGAGAGGAAAAGGCAAGGTCTTCCCCTGGTGCTCTGACCCACGTAGGCTACCAGGACTTCTCAACAGCCTGACATTATTGCTTTGCTGTTTGCTGTTTTTTTTCTTTAATGTTAATCTGAAATGGGCAGTGGGCGTTGGCCGAATGGCGTAAGCCCCCGCCTGTGGAGCCGGCTCCTCCTCTGAGGACGCCGGTTCGAATCCCGAGGAACTCGCTGTCACCATCCGAGCATGCTTGGCCATGGCAAAATGAACCTCAGGATTAAAGGGGGTGGGGCCACTTCCACGCACACTGTGCCTCACCTAAAAAATCCATTGCGCAGGCTTATCCCAAAATCTTCGTTCGTGAAGTCTAGCCAACGACAACAACAATAGTAAAATTACTGCCTCATAACTCAGTTACATATTGCAGGGAGTTCCACACAAATGATTTTTACCATAATGTTCCCTCTTGAAATATTGCTATAAATGTCTCCAATTACAACAGGAAGAAATGTCACAGCTGACAAAAATCCCATCTGTGTTATTTTTATTCTGAGAATAGGAGTTCTTATTTCTCTACTGCCTGTTCTGGTTTTGGTGCTGATACATCACAGGAGACCAGGAGGTTTGTTGCACCATCACACCAGCATTGCTTATTCCCAGGTTGATTCATTCCTCCTTCATAAACCACAAGTGACAACCTCAGCTTCCCATCTCACCCAAGCAGGTCTCTTAACCTGGAGAAGAGCATTTTGTGCCACAGCAAGGTAGAGATTACAGCACTTGGCTTTACAGGGATGAGCTCTGAACAAACAAGAACATGCTGCTACTCCGCTTGCATGAGTCAGTGTGGCTATTGTGTTTCCACGAGGACAATTTCTGACTACAGGAAAAGGAAATTCACCTTGGTTAAGCACTTTGGTTACATTTTTCTCTGAATTTTGTTAGCAGTCAGTCCTTATCACCTGTGCTATCAGAAGAGAGTAAAAACTTCAGAGGAACTTCTAAAGGCTAAACATTCAGAAGAGGGAACATAAATAAATCATTTAATTTAAAAAGTCTGAGAATGACAGAAAGATCCACGAGAAAAGGGCAATCAATACCGGAAAAGTAATAAAATTCTCATATGGTCGGATGACTATCACATACATAGCTGACTGCAAATGTCTGTGGATGCTAGGTGAATAATTGCTTCTTCTGCTTCTCTGTTACGAAGAAATGCTAATTATCTGATAATATTTTTCTATGAATACATCATTTTAATTGTTTTAAATCTATCTTTTCCATTTGCTGTGATAAATACATCAATTAAAATCTCACTTCTGAGTGAAACCCAGTCCAAATTCTACATGTTCTTCTGTAAGGGGAGAGGAAACCACAGATTATGTTCTGTTTCTAACCTGAGGTGTCAGCACGTAACTCTGAACAAATTTTTCACAGATTCCAAACATGGTTGATTCTGTTGAGCCCTGCTTCCTCTGCTAAGTAATAATATGAAAAGGTTTCTATGAAGGGTTTCACACTTTCTAAACAAAATGAGCTCTTTAGCCAACAATCTATTTACAGAACTGATCCAACGGCTGCTCAAAATCCTTCCTTCCTACAACCCACAAACCTCCTACTGACTTCCTCAACAGATGCTGCAGTCCAAACTCAAACTCTGCACCTTCAGTATCCCACAGGCCACGTTGAAAATTATAAAAATGTATTTTATAAAATTTTAAGGCCAAGTCCAGGCAGATTCCAAGGCAGACGATCAGAGAAGATGTTCTTTACAGACATATTACATACAATTTTCTCTCCACAATAAAGCTGTGCTTTCATACAGCAAGTGCACCTGTACATCTGTGCCTGTGTTTCATCAACCAGATTCCTTCAGCACAACTGCTGACTAGGTGAAAAAGTAACCATGGTATCATTCAAGAGCCCCACAGCACACTGTACTCTGAGGAGTACACAATGTTACATGATACAATACAGAGATGCACACCCACCTTATAAGCTACTGACACCAGATGACATGGTATTTGAGAAGTCCTTGGGTGTGTGAAAGAGCAGAGTAGTCACTAGTTCTTCATAGGTGGTCAGGGAGAATGATCTTGAGATAAAGACCAAAGACTTGGAATAAGTTTAACATCAGGGTCTGCTTTTTCCAAAAGGCCTCCTGCCCAGTGCAGTTTTTATCGACTGTGCAGTTTATCTCCAATAGAACAGAGACAACGCTGCTCTGCCTCTCAGACATGTGACAAAGGGCAATTTATATCAAGATGGACAAACACGAGGACTACCGTGAAGGGGCAAACAGAAGCAGATGTGTCTTGTCTCTTACTCTGCAACTTTAGTGCAGTTGAGCAACTGCTCTAAATACAGGGAGATTGAAAATAAGGCACAGGTTCCTGGGGGAAAAAGAAGACAGTAGGAGAGCCCTGTGTAAGACAGGAAGAGGTAAGAAGGGGCTAGAGAGGGAGAGCAGTACACAGTCTATTTGAGCTTATATTGGAAGGTCACCAACAATTGATTTTCCATTTTGAAGTATAATGAATACAGTTTAAAATGAAGTATGCATTGCTCCACCCTTTAAGGTGACTTATCACCCCTCCACAATTCTTTCTAGTCACTGTCTCTGAAGTCCCATGGTGGCATAGGGCAAAAATACAAGCCCCAAGAGAAGGTTTGTCACACTGAAAAAGAAACCTTGTGGGTAACATGGAGGAAAGGGAACCTAGAGAAAATGTTGCTGAGAGTCAGAAGTGAAGTGGTAGGGGGAAGCAGGATTGTAAATTTTTTTCTGGAAACCATAAATAATAAAATCAGATTTTTGACTAGCGCTGGAGAAATTAAGGTCTTCAAAACTGAAACCTCCCAGTCCTGCCCAACCCCACAAACTTAGAACTGGGGTCAAGAGGAAGCTGTGTTTCTACAAAGAAAAGGAAGTTTAATAATTTTGGGTTGAAGATATGAGTGATAGCATCTCAAATTTTTTCTATTCACAATTGCATATGAAGATAAACAGCCCTACTTAAAAATTACTAATGTCACCAGCAGGACTGAAGTTTAGCTCTGGAATTTATTTTTCCTTCTATGCCTCTTCCTTGTCAAAACTCTCAGGCTAGCACATTACATTTTTTAAAGCTAACTTCTCTCTATATATAGCCCAGGGCTATACATAGGCAGTGTCTGTTTATCCCAGATGCACTGAAGTTAGTGCCTATGAACAGCAGCAAAGACACCATCTGCAGGCTGGCAGGCACCACTGATACAATACTGATGCAGCACTGCTGATTCTCTTTGATCATGTCACTGCAGCAAGTTAAAAGCAGGTTTCAGGGCATTTCTATTAATTGTTCTCCAACAGGATCAGGGCAAAGTACATATGCACCTCTCAGCTTCTGTAATTCTTTCAATTTTGCAGTTACACTGATGGTTCTCCATGTTAGCACTGTGTTTTTTGTATTTCTACCAGACATCACAAGGCATTGATTAGCAGCTGCTAATCCCAGATGTGTTCTGGGATTTTCAAGGCTCTTCTGAGCACCTCCAGCCCTGGAGATTTTCAAAACCTTGCAGGAGAAGGCCCTGATCAATCTAATCTCTCTTTGAATTTGTACTTGCTTAGGCAAGGGGACTACATTAGAGTCCTCCAGAGTCCCTTTCAGTCCAGACTGCTCTGTGATTCTTTGATATCTACTTGAAATGGCATTTTGGCTTCAAGTAGAGTTACTTCCAAAACTTTCATGCCTTTATGTGCAGGTTCAAAGGGGTCAGAACTGCAATTTAAAATTCCATCTCAGGACCATGGAGAATCAAATCTAAACCAAATTTCATGTAATTACACAATGTTATCTCATGGAAGCATTCCACTAATTTTAAAAGCAGCCATGGTCCTCCTTGTCCTGGTTATAGTAGCCAGGATCAGTTTGTCACTGTGTGGGTGTGTATTCTAAACCTTCTATGTCATTTTTCTCATGAACTGTTCACAATGGCCCATTTGCAGCAGCTGCCTAGGGCACACTCAACCCCTCAGGCTACAAGCTGGGTTTTTAGGAACTTCTGTGGGATAAGGAAGTTTTCCTGTCTTCACACCTATGACTCAGGTGTGATAACTCCCCTCCAGGGAGCCACTAGTGCCTTCACAACCACCTGAGGGTCATGTCTGCAAATGGACCATCAGGGATGCCAAAAATATGCCATTATTCACCTCACAGAGTAAATCACCCATTATGAAACTCTGAGTGTTCCCATCTGAGCCCAAGCAGATATAAGCTTGGGGTTTTGGGACTGGGAGCTCTCTCTTCAGATCCAGAGGAGGAACGGAGCCTTGACCGTACTGAAACTGCCACCGGACTGCAACTGTCGTTTTCACCAGCAGGTTTCTTCCTTTTGTCTTACTTTGAACTCAGGAGTCCACGTGGTGTTCAACACAGGGGTTGGTGAGCTCCATTCTGCTCATGCCCCGCTGTGCTGGGTTGCACATCTGTTTTTTGTGGCACAAATTTTTTCCTTCTGTATCAGTGTATTTTGTGATCTTTTATTAAATTGTTATTCTGACTTGCAATCCCATTCTGAGTTGGATTCATTTCTCCTGTCAGTTTAACTCTAAACCAACACACGCCTCCAGATAGAAGACAATGCTCTGGGAAGGCATTATGCCCCTCCATGTCCTTCCTTGATAATTAAGCATTGTCTATATTCATAAACCTCCTTCCTTTCCTAATTATAGAATGATGCAGAAAATTAAGATGTTGAAAATTGAACATAGCTAGTCTGTCCAGCATTGTATTGTGCCATGCACTGTGGGACCAGGTCTCCCAAACCAGCAACATCCAAGTTAGGGCCATAGAAAGATCATGGTACAGCACTGTAGACCCCTTATATTCAAGGTGTCATTCATTAGTTACAGAATGCATCCCAAGTGCTTCAGGAAATAGGGAATGCACATCTTTTGTTACTGCTGGCTGACATCTTCACATTTGCTTTACTGTGAATAAACTTGTTTCACATCCTAAAAAAGAAAGCTAAGGGCATGCCATAAGGCATGGTACAACAGCAGGAAATTCCCATGAAAACAAACAAACAAACAAACAAACAAGTAATTTCTGGCTCCAAAGCTTTTTAACAGACCCACAGCAAACCCAGAAGGAGATAAAGCCCTTGTTCTGCAGCCTTCAAGTCAGCTGAAGGCACCTCAAAAGACCTTTCTTAGCTGCCATGTGGGAGATGGGCTGATTCATTCCCTGCTAGGCAGGCCCACTTCCCAGGCAGTACCTCCTGCACTGCTACCTGTGCAGGTCCAAGACAATCCTCCAAAGAATATGTGGAACAGCCTGTTACTATGAGATCTGGAGAGAAGCTGTGGGTACTAACGGGCAGCATAAACATCTGATTACAATCAATGTGGTTTTGGCTCCTCCTGCAGTCAGTCTTGTGATGACATGGAATGTTCCAGAACTCACCGGGTTCTTTTAGTCAAAAACAACATAAAAGGGGACAAGAGAGAACATCTGAGGTTTTGCCTGAGCATGACTTTGTGACTTAGAAAGCTTTCCTAACCTGTAAAGTCAGAGACCTCCATCTCTCCCACATGGTACTTACAATGCTTTTGCACTGGACTGGTAATGAGTTCTCAGTGTTTCACAGAGGGGAAGAGAAGAGTCACTGCCATTCAACCAGGGCACTTATTAGGTGAATGAGAAATTAGCTCACAAGGTGAGACACCAGGCTCAGGCCAGCTTAATGAAATGAACCAGTGATGGCACACCTTCATCTTTACAAGACTTGTGGGCGATAGGTAACTGTCAGCACCTCAGAAATCTGTACTCCACTGGCTACAGGCCCTCTTCACATCATCTCCCTGCCCAATCCATTCCAGTCAAATTTCTAGGGTTGTACAGCGAGCACAGTCAATGCTTTACTGAATGTGTACAGACCAATTTTTTTTAAGACTATGCTGCAGCTGTTTTTCGTGTGAACAGAAAGAGCAGATCTCTAACAATCCTGGAAAGGTCTAACCAGATTTCAAGTACCCAGTCTAAAAGCAATATAGTCAACTGCATAGCCAAAATCAAATTTTCAGAAAATAAGAGTCAGGTCTCCAAAATCAAAAGGTTGTATTGGTTCTGGTCAAATTCAAGGGCAATACTGCTCTGGCTTGGCTAGACTGAGCTGCTTATTCATTAACTTTGCTTGCCGAGACACAAGCAAATACTGAAGGACTGTTCTCCCTTCCTACCCCAGAGACACTTGAACTGTACTCCTGCAGGCCCATATCCTCCTGTCCCACCATCCAGCTAGCAAGAGTGTAGTCAACACAATTCCTATTCCTAGATTCTTGTATTGACCTTGCAAGCTGCCCATTAATGAACTAAAAAAAACCTTCCTTTTTTTTTCCTTTTCCTTCCCCTCTTGGATTTTTGTTAGTTTTTTGTTTTGTTTGTTTTTGTCGTTTGTTTATTTTGGGTTTCATTTTGTTTAGAATGTTGTTTTGTTTTGTTTTAACTTGCTTTTTAAAAAGCTCCCGCTCTACAGCTTCTTTCATGCTTTCTAGGCCTTCCGTGAAGTACACTGTACTATTTGCAGTTCTTTTTGTCCATGACTGTCTGCTTGGGGCCACAGTGGAATTACATTTAAACCACAGGTTTCAGAAACAAAGGGCACGGGCTATTTTATATACTCTGTTTCGCTACAGTAATCAAGGCATATCAACCCTCGCAGATTTTAAAAAATGGCTGTAACTGTGTCAGTAACCCTGCGTTGCCTTCTCTTAAAGGAAAATTTTCACAGAATCTGAAAACACATCCTCATTATTTGCCCTGACGGGGAGTGCAGCCCATCACGGATGGGATGGCATAACGAGGGCATACCCCAGCCTCCTATCTCCCACCATACAACACCTTTTCAGTATCCAAATCCCCTACTTGCGTGGAAAACAGAAAATTTGGAGGGAGGCTGTTCGACCTGGTACTTTCAGGACAGCAGTACTTAAGCCACCAGCCCGCTACCCAACACGTTTTCGCGACCGCCCCCCAGCCAATCTTTGCAACTCGATGTCACCGCAGTCCGGGCTAAGCCACGGCCACTTTCCCTGGAAAGCCGTGGGTCCCAGAGGGGCTTGCCCAGCGGCGGCAGGACGGTGACACCTCGCGGTTTAACTCCCCCATTACCTCGGCCAGGGGGGCCCCGCAGCGCTGCCGAACGCCAGCCCTTTCTGCGTTACGGTGGTGCTTTCCCAGTGCCGGGAGGGGCGGCACGACCTCCTGAGCCCTCCCGAGCCTTTGGCTCTCGTCCTGGCAGGAGCGCGCCCGGGAGAATGGACGGCACGGGGCGCCAGCAGGATGACCTCATCGCGGAGGGTGCCTGCAACAGGGCTGGAGAGGGGCTTTTCACAGGGGCGTGTGGTGACAGGACAACAGGGAATGGCTTCAAGCCGAAAGAGAGTAGGTTTAGATTAGATATTAGGGTGAGAGTTTTTTGCCGTGAGGGTGATGAGGCGCTGGAACAGGCTGCCCACAGAAGCTGTAGATGCCTCACCCCTGGAAGTGTTCAAGGCTAGGCTGGACGGGACTCTGAGCACCCTGGTCTAGCGGAAAGTGCCCCTGCCCACCGCAGAGAAGTTGGAACTGGATGATGTTCAAGGTTCCGCCCAGCCCAGGCCGTTCCGCGACTCCAAACACCGCCCCGCAGCTCCCGCCCCGCGCATGCGCCGTGCGTTGCCTAGGAGACGGACGCCGTTACAGCACCCTCAAGGCCCGGCCCGGCCCTCCCCGACCCGCACCCCACCGCACCCCACCGCCCGGCAGCTGCGGGACAGAGCCCACCATGCTGCCTGCCCGGCCGCTGGAGCAGATGATGCCCCCGGCGCTGCCCTACAGCTACAGCAGCCAGCCCCGCTCCCTGCTCGCCCGCCCCAAGTACCGAGCGCCGCCAGACGCCACCGAGCCGTGAGTGCCGCTGTCCCGCCGGCCCCCTCGCGCCTTTCCCCTCTTCCCGGCTCCCTCGCCGGCCCCCCCGGGTCCTTCTTCCCGTGGCTCGGGGGGAGCTGCCCTCTCCGAGGGGTGCGCGGTGCTGCAGCCGGCGCTGTCTGTGCTGCTCGCAGGGAGAAGGAGCCGGTGCGCTACGGCAACATCATGCACGACCCCAGAGTGGCGCGGGGCTACGCTCTAGCCATTCGGCTCCTGCCGCAGGTATGTGTTGGTTTGTTTGTTTATTGCTTTATGTGGATCGCGCTACAGCTTTGTTGGAAAGTCATAGATAGGCCAGGAAGGCTGTTCCTCATTTATAATTTGAACTACCGAAGCTGTAATTTTACTTATAATGTTTCACACAGTCACAGTTAAATTAACCTGTGGCTGTTTCCAGTTCTTCTTTAAAGCACTTAGTGTCACATGAACTTCTGTAGCTCTGTTTTGTTTTGTTTTGTTTTGTTTTTCCCATTCAGTACGTGATTCCTTTCCCCCCCTCTCCGTTTCTTTAGTGTAAGCACAAGTCATCACTGCATAATCTGTAATCATATGCAAGGTGTCATCAGGGAGAATTGCAGCTCTTGGGAAATTGAGTCTTGGGGTAGACTTCGTCTTATCTGCCATAGAAGCAGAGCCAAATGGTCCATCTGTATGCAAAAGCTATTTGTGAGGAGGCAAAACTATTTTGTTTATCCTGATACAGTAGTAAGTCATAGAACATGCCATTTCAATATACTTTATCTCATAAAGCAAAATTCCATATACAATATTCACTTTCAAATAACAAATGCTCTTAGTGTGAGATGCCATTAGTATGTGCCTGTAGGCAGCTAGCATACCTTATTAGTTTTATGCCCTACTGAAAATTTTAGAGTCAGAACCCAGAAAAGTAAATCCAAAATGCTGGATTGCAAGCATTCAGATCAAATAGCAATCTTCATTTTCCTGCAGAGAGAACGAAATAGCATTTTCAAGTACAAAGTGCATCCTCTCTTGTATTTTTTTTTCCCTTTGTCATCCTTGATCAGAGTACCCAACCCAATCCTCCTGAGATTCAAAAGCAGAAAGTTGCACAGAAAAAAGCACAGGCTAGAAAGCATGCAAAAGAGCTGATTCGACCAGGAACACCAGAGCCTGTGGAAGGCAGAGAGCATGTTCATGTGCAGACAGGTAAAAGGTTGCATTTTTAAAAATATTCATCTGAAAACAAAAGCTTGCTGATCTGTATTCACTTGTTAAAGTGAGGATGAAGTTGGTAGACTCACAGGGGGATAAGTTTAAAATTATAGAATGCTAGAATTGGAGGTTCTTTAGTCTTTTCCATTATAACCCCTTATTTTAAGTAGTATTTAATAAATTTATCTAATTGGTGACATTTTCCTAGAAGGTCTGTTTTTCATCTTTCAGTGTACATTCTTGAACACTAGTCAAGACTTCTTCATTTAGTCTTTCCTTTTACAGTATCATCAAAGAAGTTTCATATATGCTTAAAATTGAAGGTTTTAAAAAATCTTGCTTAAAGTGAGTTACCTCTTTGGGAATCACTTCCATGAAGTGCACCTGACATTACAGAGAACATAGCATCAGGTGGGCTGTGCAGCAAACTGATCTGTATTTGAAGTTGAGGTCCTTTTTTTCCCTTTTTTAAAAACTTTATAGAAGACATTTTATTGCATTCTTTTGATGTAACTCACAATGTAGAGTCATCAAAAATAGGTGAGAGTTAAAATAAAAAGAATGCAGCTTTCAGTATTCAATGTGCTTTTGTTTCTAGAACTGTATTTAGAAGAGATTCGTGACCGGATACTAGAGGCTGATGAAGAGTGTCAAACGGATGAATTTTTGGACAGACCACCTACTCCACTCTTCATACCAGCCAAAACGGGAACAGATATGGCCACACAAATTGAAGAAGGGGAGGTATGAAGTCAGATCCACAAAATGTTGTTAAAATATGTCTCCCATACAAAACATATTTCTGATGCAAAATTGAAGTAGAAACAGAAAGGAACTAATCCTCACAGAGCAGGCAAAAAAAACCAAACAAAAAAACAAAAAAACCACCAACCAAAAACCCCCAACTCTCCAATGTCTGCTTTGAGGTGAAGTGCAAAACCAAGGAAGATGCTTCTCCATGTGCACTGGTTCTGCTGCTTTCAGCTAAGAACTACAGTGTTGAGAAATGCCCTCTTCTGTGAAATGTGTCCAGGTCAAGAAGAGGTTGGGAACACAGAAACAGGGTCCAAGTGAGTGCTCAGCTTCTCCCTGGCAGTCCCTACAGTGACTGTGGTAGGGTGTGTGGTGTCTCACTCCAGCCCACTCCTCACTTAACCTCCAGCTGTACTCATGTTTCTTTCTGCCTCAGCTGACACTGGCCCCTCACCTCAGCTTCTCCAGTCTGCCTTCAGCACAAGGGCTTTGTTCATCCTCCTTTTCTTCTTGCCAATCCTCATTAGGAGCCATTGTGATCAAAGGACATTTATCTCTGTTTCCCTGATTCCTGTCCTCAGTTGTTTGATTTTGACATCGAAGTTAAGCCAATCCTGGAAGTGCTGATTGGGAAAACAGTTGAGCAGGCTTTGCTGGAAGTCATGGAGGAAGAAGAGCTGGCCCATCTGCGGGCACATCAGCGTGCTTTTATAGAGCTGCGTAATGCAGAGTTTGCTGAATTACAGCGCCTGGAAGAGCAGGACAGGCGAATCAGAGAGGAAAAGGTAGGACTTCCTAAGAGCAAAACAGTCTGCTCATCCGAAGGAAGAAAATTATTTCCAGTACTGATCTACAAGCTGTGAGATAAGCTGGATGTGCCCCAAAGGGTACTGTTAACCTTGATATTCCTTCTAGCATTTTGGTGAGCTGCACTCTGCCACTTGCTCTCATACAAGAGCACCATACTATTATGTTTATTTGGAGCAGTCATGCTTGAGTGACCTGGTATGCTTGGACACCTGATCAAGAGGCCAAACCCAATGGCATTTTCTTCTGTACCTGGTACAGCTGTTTCATAAGCCTTTTCATTGTAATAACTGCTAAATAAATAGTCAGAGTGCTTGAAAGTAAGAGAGATACCTCCTAGTCTTTCACACTCAATGCATGCACTAGTCTACGTGCACACAGAAAAGACAAGTCCTAATTGCTCACTATTCATCTGCCTTGTGTAATTGTTTTTTAATGTTTTCCTGGACTAATTTGAGTTTTAATCCCTTTGTACATCACATAGAATAGAATATTGGATAGATGAAAAGATCAGGAAATACTTACCCAACTTCATCTCATTCCAAGGCCATTGATCAGCTTGATCTGCAATAATAAAGCAAGAAGGCATGAGATAAATGTATACTAAGGCACCAGAAAAGGGTTTCATTTGGGCAGCTATGAAGCCCTTTTTTGAAGACTTCCCAAAATCAGAAAAGGTGAACCACAGAACACAGAAATGTGCTCCTCTGCAAATTTTGTGTATGTTAATACTCCATAGATTGAGTACCAGCTTACTCCCAAGCACTCTTTCATATGAGGAGTTTTTGTGAAAGACAGAGGCTGCAAATAGCAGGCAGAGACCATGATTATCTGCACTTTTGATTATCTTTTATGAGTGATAATTCTTCAAAGTCTAGATCAAAGGAGTAACAGCTAAAGACCTCCAAGTTTTACATGCATAATTGCCTTGACAGGAACGTCGCAGACTTGAGCACTTGGAAAATCTGCGGAAACAGAAAGAGACCACAGAGAAGATTGCAGCTCGGGCATTTGCTCAGCGTTACCTGGCTGATCTCATTCCCTCAGTCTTCAGCAATCTTTATGACAGTGGATTTTTTTATGACCCTATAGAAAGAGGTTTGTATTTATATTTTAAAAATATAGGAACTAAGTAATATAAAGCTCAAAACAACATATAAAACATAGCATACTGTCCTATTATGTAGAGTAATGCCTTAAGACTCAATTTACATTTGTAGCTGAACTCATAATTTTAAACAAACATTATTAGTCATACGTACAAACAGTCGAGAATAAACAAGAGCTGACAGTGTGACAATGAGAGGAGCTGCTTGGAATTGCAGAGATATAAATGGGTGATTAAGATAGATACAGTAGAGAGAGAAAGTAAGAGAGAGAGAGAGAGGGAGATCCAAATTGAAGTAAATGTATTTGGATAGAACAAGACAATGGGTATGTCCTTCTGAATATTTTTTAATGATTATTAGAGCAAGGGAGAAATTAGTCAATTAGAATTAGACCCTGAAAATAATTTTTGAGTTGTACATCAGTGACTTCTAAGCCTTTAGAGTCAGCAGCATTTCTTACAGGCTACCTTGGCTGCACTCTACTTCACCAGGCTCCATGCAGGGGCACAGACCATAGCTTGGGAATGGCTACACTCTCTCCAGACTAAGTCATGGGGTTAATGCAGAGACTGTGTTTTGCAACTAGAGCAGGCTTTGGGACCACAGCATACAAAGACTATGACTTGAGAATTACATCAGAAAGCAAGCGCTCTTTAGTTACAGGGGACAAATGCTTTCAGCAGATCAGAAAACAAGTGTGTCTGGAAAGCAAGGCAGGAGATGTTCTCTTGACTTGTTCAGGGTAGTTACTTGGACCTCACTAGAACATGACTGTATATCTCATCCATGCTAACCTTTCAGGAGTGCCGGGTCTCTTTGAAAAATCACTGCTGTTGAGTGGATTCTGGTCTGAGTCCATAAAGATGATGAACCTCAGTAAGAGAGGCTGGAGATAAGTAACCAAACAACACTAGGGAGATTTCATCTGACTCTTACAAAGCAAGTGTCTTTTGGCAAGGAGTCCATCCTTTAACTGTCATAGCACATAGAAAACAGCCCCCAGGTCCTGTCAGTCATCCATAATAAAATGCCAATTTCTCTCTCTTTCCTCCTTCTAAATTCTTACAGATATTGAGACAGAATTCCTTCCATGGCTGATGTCAGAAGTGGAAGAAACACTACAGAAGAAGGTTCTGGGGAGGACAATGCTTGACTGTAAGTTAGCAAATCTTCATGTAATCTGAGCTCTGAGCTGCTTGTTGTTCTTGACTGTTTTTTCTCTGATTAGAACAAATATCACATTTACATGGTCACTGTGGGTTAAGGTAGGAGGTGTCATTTTAGCACAAACACCAAGTACTCATGTCTTTTTGTGTTTGGTTGTTTTTTTGTGTGTGTGTTTTTTTGTTTGGTTTTGTTTGTTTGTTTACTATATTAAAATCTTTTAATGTTGGAAAACTATTTACTACTACTTCATACAACTAGGTAACTTATTTTCACCTGAAATAATAGGATTGTCAGTCATGCTGCACTGTCCACTCTCTTCTGGCTTTATACTGTTTGAGATGTGTTAATGGTGGGAGTTACAACATATATGTCAGAAAGAGAATGGTTAAAGAACACAATTATTTTTTTCTGTTATAAAGCTGTGTTACACAG
This sequence comes from Formicarius rufipectus, assembly GCA_013399695.1. NCBI lineage: Eukaryota > Metazoa > Chordata > Aves > Passeriformes > Formicariidae > Formicarius > Formicarius rufipectus. The sequence continues at coordinate 1,548,644 of VXAU01000433.1, read as the reverse complement.
CTGCCACTGCTGGTGTGTTCTCTGTAGTATGCCTGATTGTGCCAATGGGAATAGAAAAGTCTATCCTGTGTACTGCCATATATATACAATGAAAGTCTCTTAATTTATTTGTATAAGCTCTCAGCGCTATGGATTATCCTTCTACATTAAAGGAGGATAATCATAGGCCGTGGTTGACTGAGAAGTGAGGTGACCAACATTTTTCTTCAAAACAAGAGCTTACCTCCCGCTACAGTCAATAATCATGTCCTTGCTTTTGAAATAGATTGAAATACCAGTCTTCTTTTGGGCTAGTTCAAGCTCATTAATTGCATTCTTTTATTATTCAGTCTTCAGAGGCTGTAGTTGAAACAATCTGAACTCTGTTTTGTGCAGAAACACAAAATTATGATGTATGTGTGTCTACTAGGGTGCTCCTAGATCAGACCACTTTTTACAGTTGCATTACATCTTCATTCCTATAGTTTTCCTCTTGCTGGCATTTTGGGTTTGAATTAAAATGGTGTTTGCTTCCTTTGGGTTTATTTTCAGTTTAACTGGGACCTTGAATTTTATTTGTTATGATATAGTATGATTTGGACAATTACACCTGGTCTGTTAGGTATTTTATCCTGATATACATGCTAGTATGTACACTCAAGGATCACTTCTTCAAGTAGCTCTTCAGGAGGGGAAGGAAAGTTCTCCTTTTTTAAGAAAAAGTATTGTATGTGACTACTGAATAAACATCCTTAGCAGAATGTTGCTGCAGGATATACTATTGATGAGAACATCTATCATCTTCTCATTAAATCTGTTTCATTTTTTAACCAGATATCATTGTCTTGCTCCAGTTCTGAGATACAGAGAACACCTGAGGCAGGCCTATAAGTAATGTCAGCAGCCCATTTTGCTATTTACCCTCTGTATTTCCTGATTTATACCCTGTCACCCACTGTTGAGTAAACATCATCTCTGGAAAAGGAGCTGCAAATCATGTTACCCAAATTTTATAGAGTCAGACATAGCCTCAGATGAGAGTTCATGGCTCTGTTCCCTCTTAAGCAGAAACATAGGAAAAGCCTCTAAGGGTCCATTTTTAACTTATTTGAATGAAGACTGCCCAAAACATCACCTTGTGTGTAGCCTGGCTAGTCCTTTTTCCTGGTGGGTGACCTGCTCTGAGAGTGAAAAGCAAATGTGAGGAAATCAACAAAATTATCCAAGAGCACCCTTTCAAATCACTGCTTTGAGTGTAAACCAATCATTTGACTACAGCAGCAGGAATGGTTTTGTCTCACTTAAGTATTCTTTAATTTTTAGTGTTATTTCTGGGTTCTTTCCCTATTTAAGAAGTTAAAGATCAGTAATATATTAAGCAATCTCAAGTTTTAAGGTTTATCTTCTGTTTGTTTATGGTGACTTTCTCTGTTTCAGCCTTGATTCGTACAGTGGTTGAAAGACGATTAGATGCATTTAGCCATCAGCCTCCGTCTGTTCAGGCAGAGGCACCTACTGAAGAGCCCAGGCCAACAGATGCAGCCCTCCAGGTGTCTGGTGGGACAGATGCTGCTGACCAACCAGTCACGGAGAAAGAAGAGACTGACCAACCTGTTGCTGAGGAACAGCCTTCAGATCCCATCTCTTCCCAGTTACAAGAATCAGATCAAGCATGAACAGAGGAGCTGGAAACTGAGTAACAAACAGGCAAGTCATCAAGTAAATGGAATGAATGGCTTAGAAAGAAGAAACTGATTCCTGTCTATATACAAGTGTTGTGCCCTACCCATTCCGAATGAGAAACCTAAGCAACAGTAAAGCATTAAAACATGTTTTCCTTATGTGGCATCGTTGATTTCAGGTTGAAAGAATCAAGAGAGGAGTTCAGAGTGCAATGAATGGCAGGGAAATACTATTACCTTCTATGTGATCCCATCCATCAGAAAACTGGGAAATTAATTTACAGTTAAAAAGTAATGCTGTCCCACACCCTGTACTAGAAGGACATTGAGAGCATCATAATAACCTTTGCAAGTGCTTTGATAATGTTCTTCAAACAAAATTTCCTTGCTTTCCCTATTTTGAAAGGTAGGTAGCTACTACAGCAATTAAATAGCTTTTCACCCATGTTAGTCTTTTGTTTCCTCACAAACTTGAATGGGCATTACAGCAGGTAATAGAATGAAGGCAGTTGTTCCTCAAGCCTTTCAAGTTCAAAGAGTTACCTGCCACTGGGAATTTTTGCCAGCGCAAAATCCTCCTTAGGTCTTTGACTTCTGGAATACAGGTGAGGGGCTGGAGCCACACAAGACCAGTCTCAGTTTTCTTTGTAATCATCCTTTCCTGATGGTTTACAGGAAATGGTACCAGACACGACTGACAAGAATGTGCCTGCAGTGCCACGTGTGTCTGTCCACAGGCCAACTCCTCAAGTGGGGCAGTCCCCCTCACAAAAGTACATCTGTGCTACATTGCAGCAACACGGTTTCCTTGTTGGGTCAGTGGCCCAGCAGCAGCTGTCCTCAGCAAGCAGGTGAGGCCCCAGGGTGGCCAGCTCTGCACCCATGGTGGCACGGGGCAGGGGGAACTGGGGTCAGCAGCTCCTGGATGTGCTTGTGTGTGTACACATCGGGGAGACACAAGATGAGAGAGAGACCTGTCACTGCAGGCACTAGAGGGCAGGACAGCCCACGGCAATCTGGATCTAGAAACGGATAGAAAGAGCCACTGATGTCACCTTTTGCACATTGCATACCCTGCACTAGTGACACCTGGCTGGAGTGCCGTCCTCTGCTAAACCCCAAAGGCATCGACCTTTTGCAAAATCTACTCATTCACAACATGAGGAGCCAACACCTGAGCCGCCCAATATAGTCCACACTAGATCATAGAACCATTTGGGTTGGAAGGGGCCCTAAAAATCATCTAATCCAACAACCCATCCCACCATAGGCAGGGACATCTTCCACTAGACCAGGTTGCTCAGAGATCCATCCAACCTTGCCTTGAATGCTTCCAGGGATGGGGCATCCACAACTTCTCCGAGCATTGTGGGCATCAGGGCTTTCTAACTGCAGCTGCTGTGTTTTTCATGTCATGTCTTAGACCTAGGGTTGAGCTGAGCCCTTTCAAAACATTCAGCAGAGCTGTTGCAATCTGTCCATTGAGATTAGAGGAAAGGTTCATTTCCCTGCTGATATTCAGCCATCTTTTCAGATGATAAGCAGCTCTTAACACATCTGTGTGCTGGACCCAGAATGAAGACTTCTGGATGCTTTCTTATAGAAACCAGGCACAAAGTTCATTTTGGCCTTGCACTGTGTCCAGAGGACTATTTATAGCAGATGATTTGAACTGGTACCTCTTCTGGTCATGCCCAGGCTGGGTGTCTGTGAGTAAAAACCTCAAATAGTAGTGTGTGTGCTTCCTATCTTTGCATATTTTATCAAAAGCAGCTGGTTACAATATGGTTGCATCCATGTGATTTGCACCTATTTCTCTGCAAAAAGCCAAAACATTACTTCAACAACCATCCCAGAAGTTTAGCTCCATGTTTATGTCAATATCCACTTGGGAAGTGGGAAATACATTGAGACTTTAATGCCTAGCCCTAGTTCAGGGGAAATCTTTTCATAATGATGGGTCACATTTGGACCATGGGACTCTCCACGTTTCACCACTGCACACTGACAGACTGAGAGCTTTTTGGTGAGAGTAAAATTCATGACAAGTTTGTTGCCAGCAGAAATCATGGGTTTCAAAGAGCAGCAGAGAGAACGAATAAAAAGAATACACCCACTATGAACAAGTTTGTTTGCTTGCTTATATACGTGTTAAACATGAACCTTAATTTATCCATCTTTAGTGGATACAACTTTGGGAGCCTGAGGAAAATGTATTAACAACAGGAATATACAGCAGCAGCCCAGTTGTGTTCACAAAGCCATGAAGTCCTGTCCTGCACTTCTGCAGAAGACATCTTTAGACCAGTATGACAGTATCTATCATAGTGAAATAGTGAAACTATTTCAGTGTCGTTTCTCTCTGCCAGGATTTCTTTACTGATACAAACCGGAAGTGAGATATGGCCCAGAGTACATTTCGGTGGTCTAGCTGTGATGCAGTAACACTGTAGTTATAAACTGCCTTATGTTGCCTCACTCCTCCTCAGACTCCTCACAGAAATTTGGCAGTCTCAGGTTGTCCAACCTTGGTTATTAACATATAATGTAAGCATATATGTATTGTCACTGGCAGTTTAAGGTAATAAATTAAACAGTGAATTGTAACAACTCTGGTAGTGGCATATCCCATGCTGCCAACTGACTTGGGATTCATGATTTCTGTCAAAAAGTCTGGCTGAGAGGCTGGTGCAATAACACTTGAAACTGCCCCAATAGGTTATTTTTATCTATGAGAGGCCTACTTGGATCTTGCAGCCACCACTGAGACAACACCTGCTGCTAACAATGACCTAACAGTGACATTTGACTTAATAGGAATTGTGATTCAATCATGCATTGTAAATTGAAATGATATCTGGTTTAAACACAGGGATTTTTTTGTGTCAGCAAGACCATATCCAGAAGACCAAGGGATGCCTCTGTTCCACTCTCTTTGGCACTTTGTGGTTCCACTGCTGGAGAACTGACCCCAGCTGTGATCTTCCCCTGTTCAAAAGAGTCACTGAAAAATTAGAGAGGGTCAAATGGAGGGCCACAGACATGTTTAAATGTGGATTTGCCATAGAAAGCAAGACTGAAGGAACTGGTTATGTTCAGCCTGAAGAAGGTTCAGCTGGATCTGACCGTGATTTCCCAGCACTGAAATGGTGATTATGGAGAAGGCAGAAGCATCTCTCCAGGGACGACCCATGACAGGATAAGAAGAAACACCCACCGGTCGCTTCAGGGGACGTACACGTTACCTTACTGCGGCCCTCGGCCTGCTGGGGTGCGGGTCTGTATAACAGAACCCCAAGTGAAAGAAGCAAAATCAGTACGTGTTGCGTGCAGGACATTCTTAATCCTGTGAAGTGCCTTCCTGGAAAGTTACTGGCCACCACCAGTGCAGGTGGTGGGTTGTGTGGCTCCTCACAAGTACGGACAACTCCGTGCTTGGCAGAGGCGGCATCGGCGGCCGGACAGCCGCGGGACTCACACCCCGTTTCCGTAAAGTTTCCCGGGAGCGCTCGGACAGCACCGGCGGCGGGGCCGCACTCCGGGCCAGAGGCTCTCCGCCGCCGCCCGCGCTGCCGCTCCTCAGGGGCGGAGCGGGNGCCGGGCTGGGGGCGCTCCGCCGTCCCATAGCGGGGCCGGGGCGCTCGGGGGAGCGGGGCGGGCGCCGAGCACCGGCGGTGTCGGAGCGAGCGGGCCGCCCGCCGGCGCACGAAAGAGAGCTGTGCTACGGTGTGTCCGCCTTCAAGGAGGAGAGTTTCGTCTTTACTTGCTAATTTTCCGCTTCTCGCCCTCGACTTTCCCCACGTCCCGGCAACCGCGCAGGCTCTCCCGCTTGTCCGCCCGCAGTGCCGCGCTCCGGAGCCCCGGGACGGGCGCCCGCCCCGGCCCCTCTTCCTCCGTGCACGGAAAGGCCGCAGGACCGGGGAGTGGGGCGGGGGAACGGCGGACATCTCCTCCGCTTTCCTTCGCGCCTCTCTCCAGCCCCACGACCCTCTCGGGGCTCTCAGGGCAGAGCGTGGGGCAGCGTGGCCCGCGCCCGGCCGTGGCACCCTCGTGGCGAGAAGCTCGGGTCGTGGTCCGGGAGGTTCGTTCCCGAGCGGGAAAACACCCGCGGGCCCGAGGGTGCGGCCGCCGCTCGCACACGGGTCTCGACGCCCGCATCAAAACCCCGCCGGCTGAAGCAGCCGCAGCGCAGTTTGCATTTCTTCAGCAGGCTGACAACTTGCTGAGGTCAGTCCTTGAGCTGTCATTGACTCCTACTGGACACACGACTCCTTTTTTTTTTTTTGGTGGGAAGAGGGATTTACCACATAATATGATTTTTTTTTCCTTGAAGTACATAACTCAGTTAACATTTAACTTCCAGTTGTTTCGTATTTCCCTGTTAGAAGTCTGTGTCCCTTAGTCAAATGACTGTTCATTTTCTGGAAAGGTGAATTTGGCACCGCCAAACTCTGAGAGCTGTCGCTTTCTGTGTCTGACTTGAGGATAGCCAGCGTGTTCTTCCTTACAAAGGATGGCCAGTAAGGCTGACTTTCTGTAGAAGATAGTTAAAGTAGTTGATGAAGAGCACAAAGTAGAAGCTGTCCTTAAAATGTGAATTTAAACATAATCTTCCCACTTTGGCTGATATTTTTGACTTATATATAATAATAAGGATTTTATAGGACAGAATTCAAGCTGTGTTTTTGGGTACATTGTATATCTACATATGTATTTGAAGTACATATGCATTTCTACTTTGTTCAACATATAGGATAATTCATATCACTTTGATGATGATGATCTTCATGAAAACATACAAATGATACAAGCTTTCGCTTTCCAAGAAGCAGGAGGAGAGGATGTGCTTGGCATTATTACTATGAGATTGGCAAATCCAGCTCTGACAGAATGAGGAAGAGCTTCCCAATCTGGGTACTCACATCTCAGTATCATGGTTGTAAAATTAAAATCAACACGTTTGACCTTATTCTTGGTTGTCCCAATGCTTAGCAGAAAATCTAAGTCTCAGATACCTAGTCACATACAGCAGCTCAAAGTGTCAATCTGTCCCGTTCTGATTTGGCACTTCTGCAAGAACATCTCTTTTTTTGTTGCACTGTCTGCAGTACATCACTGACCCTGCAACAACTCCGTCATGCTCTGACCCTTCACTGAGGAGGAATAAAGATGGAGTCACTGGGAATTTCCCTTCACTTGTCCTTCCTGTCCATGTTGTTGGTCTGAAGAAGCAGCACAGGGAGCACCACTCCGCCTCTGTGCATGGGGAGTCGTCATACTGTGCAACACAGAATGGGGCTGTGGTGGGCAGGTGGCTCTAGCTGGAACGAGGGGACCTATGCTAAACAGAGGAACAAGTACAGTTATAGGATTGGAGACAAACTGTGTGATTATTACTTGACACTGTGTGTGTTTTCTGCTGTGGTGCCGCTGTATGTGCAGTATATTTTCCACGATTAGTGTGCACTTACTTGCCCTGAATTGTAAGTCAAAGCAGACAAAATCCCTTTTGCAAACCTAATGGGAGTGGGTATAGATCCAGCAGTAGTATAATTCTGCAACCACATTTTGAATTGTTCAGTGCTCTAACATGTAACTAGGGCCTGATTGTTCTGATCATGCAGATGCTGAAAATAGGATTATTTGTCTAAGAGTGGGAATAAAAGCTAGAAATAAGATTAGAAGGACTATACCAGTTCCTCTGGACTCCTGTGCATCATGGTGAGAACAGTAGTGGGAGGTTTGGAGGGTTTGATAGAAGAAAGCACATAAACACAAGAAAAAAAAATATTTATTGAAGGGAACCATTAAGTCATCCAGTTCATTCTCTAAACTTAACCAGGTTGAAGCCTTGATTTGGCATCTTGAAGTTTCTTTAAAATTAGTCAGTTTTTTTCAACTAAAATGAAGAATTAAACAATTTTGAGTGCTTTACTTGTGGGTAGACTTTCTTTTAATATGGACACTTGCAGGTCACAGATTCATGCTCTCTAAAAAAAATAACTTCTATTTCCTTTCAATGCCATCATTTTCTCTGCACCTAGAATTTCCTTGTTGTGAAGCTCTGTGAGGGCATGTGTGTTTTCCTTCTCTATCTGCCTTTCTGCCAGGAGTTGGTGGAAAGGAAACATAATTCCCCTCTCCATGACTATTGATACACATTTAAGCTACAGTGTGTTGTAGGCCTGGAACCTGAGCTGCTGTCCCTCTCCTTCAAACTCCTAATTTCTTGACCAATGATTAAAACACAAAAAAAATGAACCACCACCCTGTGTGTCAGTAAATACACATACTATCCTTCAGACAATCAGTACTGGGCTAATAAGTTTCCTGTATTTAAGCAGTTGAAACTTTACAAATCTAAATAGACCTCCTCAGTAAGAGCAATCCAGCACACAAGATGTTTCTAAAACTAGAGCATTGCCAACTAGTTCCCTACTGGCCCTGCTGAGTTTTTATTTTAAGATGTTCCTGCTTTCAAAGATAAGTGTGAAGCAAACAAGACTGCTCCAAACACCAAGGGAACAGCAGTCACACACTTCTACTTAAGCCTGTGCCACATACAAGCAGACACATCATTTAATTGTCACTAAACCCAGAAGAAACTTTGTTCTTTTCTTGCGTGTGTGGAAAGAAGTAGGAAATCTCTTTAAACGATGCCAAGGATACTGCTATTTTGTGATAACTAGCAGGAAATAACAGGAGTTAGGAGAGAAAGGTCAGTTGACTTGAATTTTATATGGGAAAATTTTGAAGTTGATCATAAAATTAAATCCCACACATATCCTGACTATAATCAAATAAATGTTTTGCTTCTAACTTTGCTTTTTTGCTGACTTATCTCTATCTTTCAGTGCATTATTCTGTATGTGGGCTATTTGCAGTTTGCTATAAAAGAGCCTTTGGTTGGGGTTCCAGGTGTCTCTGACATGATGATCTAGAAATGACAGTTCTTTCCAGTGGACTTTACTGTCTGTATGCTTCTTGTGTTTCCTCTTTTTTTTCTTGCTTTTTCTGCTTGTGCTGCTTGATTTTTTTGTACAATGGCTTGAGTTCTAGTGCTAAATCAGGATCAAGGATGCCTCTGTAAATTAGTTCTGTCTTGGAGGACAGAGTAGATCTGCTTTTATCTTTCTCCTTCCTGCATTTAGAGCTCTGTTTGAGGAGAAGCTGTTTCACAAACAACTTGAAGTAGCAAATTTTAAGTTTCCCAAATAGCATTAGTTATTCATCATTACAAGCTGTAATCTTGACAGAGTAGAGATTGGACCATAAGGCATTGATTTTTAGTTCTAATGAGTTGGAGCAATAACTTCATCATACTGGTTACCTCACAGTGTTTTCTCCCATTCAGATTCTGAGATTTTTTAAAATCAACCCCTGAAAACTGACACTGTATATTCCCTTGCTTAAGGCCCCAAAACCTGCAGCTGGAATAAAATACAGAAACGGATGCATTTCTGGTCCTTGTGGTGCGTCATAAAAGAGTTTAAATTAAGCTCAGTTGTTCTGAGTTAGCAACAGAACACTCTTGTTTGTTGTAATTCTTTCCCCAGGAGCTCCTTAGGTTTCAAGTACAAAAAGATTCATCAAACAGATTCTGGAAGATACTAAATAAATATAAATAAAATCTGTAGTTCCTGTCAGTATCAGTGGAAAGTCTGGAAAAGTAGCTGTGTAGAAGAACTATATGCATTTCATCTTGTTATTTTTACCTCAGAAGTATAAAGGAAGATATAGGGAATATCTCAGGAATATCACCATGGTCTGCTGTGAGTAGCATCTAGTCCTGCCTCTCCAATGACTAAGTAATGGGGAAAAAGACCTCCCAGCTCTGTATGACCCACGGAGATCAGAGAGTAAGTAATGGTACTCCTCCCAGCCCAACTGCTGGGAGACAGTTGTCTGTGTAATGTAGGAAGATTCCCCATCCCATCTGCCTCCTCTATCTCCTTCTCCCCTGCTCTGAAAAGTGTCTGTCCTACGAGGGTGCTTCTTCATTGCCTATTTTCTGTGTATCTTGGGAAGGAGCAGGGGAATTGTCTCTTTTGTATGTTGGGATATGATAGGAGGGCATTCATCTCTTGTCTACAGTGGTAGTATTCTTTTTGCCTTACATGGGGCAGTGGCGCTCCTGACAGGGAAACGTGTGCTCATGGCTAAAGTGGTGGCTGCCCAGATCTGTATGTTGCACTTACAGGTGTTTCAGTGCTAAATTTCAGCTCTGTGTGCTGAGGGGTGTTGCAGATGACCTGCATGACCTAGATATACTTTGTGGAACATCTCACCATGTTCATTGCAGAGATCACGCTGTGCTTTGTCTTCACAGTGAAGCTAACCGTGTTGGAGGAAATCATGTGCTGCCACTTTGGGAGCTCTAGTCACTCTAGAACTGCAAGATTCATCCACAGATGAGTAAATCTGCTGGGTTTATGATGTTGGGAGGCACTGTTCCTTGTCAAACTTGGATCACCAAATGATCATCTGAGGAACTCTAGCAAAAACTGCATTGGCAGCAAATGCAAAATAGCAGCTGGTGGAGTGCACTTAGGAAAATGCTAGTGTAGCACTATCTTACCTATGCTAACATATACAATAGCAAACAAATGTAGTGCATTGAGCAATATTAAACTTTGCTCTTCCACTCAGTCTCTTGTTTCCAGGTTCCTATTGCTTGAATGGTGTTGAGGGACTCTTGAGGATAAGCAAGGATATCTTCTGCAAGAGTGTCACATTTATCTTTCAGAGAGATCTGCAACAGCAAGAGTCCCATGTGATTCTTTTGGTCATAAACCGTCACTGCAATTTTACTGGTTAGTTACTTTGGCTAGAATGTTATTTGAGTTGCTGCAGCTGTATAATGTGATTAACAGCTTTGGTTTGTCCTGTCCTACAGAAATAAGTAACTTTAGAAGCAAAATATCTTTTTAAAAGATTATGATAAAAGCACTGCAAGACTAAGCAGTAAACAAGTGTTTTACATGGCATGAAAATTCTATTTTGACAGTGCCTTGAAAGGTACCAAATAAGACACCAAGTGCACTAATAAGCAGTGGAAGGACCAGTTCAAGACATAACTAAGCAAGTTCAAAGTTTATTTTGTCCCCAGAGAGGTAGATATTCCTTCTTTGCCAGGTAGAATTGTCTCTAGAGTCACTGTCACAGATACGGCATGCAGAAAATCAAGAGGAATATAAAAAGAAGAGAAGTAGTGATGCTGAACAAAGGTCTGGATAGAGGTAGTGAGCAGAAGGCAAAGGAGAGAGACTAAAATGCGGGAAAGTATTAGCTGAAAGAAAGAAGTTGCTAGAAACATAACTGAAGTTGGATTGAAGTAACTAAAGAGAAACTCTTAGATGGAAGAAGAGTATTAAACCCCCGGAGATTTGTTTTTAGTCTTAGCAACCAGCTCAACCTTCTGTGCAGAGAGGCAACCTTTGAAATGTTCCATATGTTGTCCAGGATGCTTTCTGTGATTTTTTTTTATTTTTTTTTTTTTTTGTACTCAGAGCCATGGTTCACCTGCATCATTGAGTAAGGAAAAGGCATTAAGCTCTTCTAAAGTGATTTAAGACAAACTCAGAAAATGTAATACTTTTCTACTTCACCTAGGTGTCTCAGCAATCATCCTTATTAATAAAACAAATGATTTAATATCTCACAGAGAAACAGGTGATTTTCATGCTGAAACACTATGTTTTAACATTATATTTTTTATTTTAAGGGCTCGTTCAAGAAAAGACCAGGTCTGCTGGCCAGAATGAGTCCAAATGCACTATAATAAAACCCCTCCTCCCTCTTTCAGTGGAAGAGACATTTGAAAACTGGCACATCATGTCTCCTGCATAGCTGCATAATTTACTTTTTGTAAACCTGGCAGCTGAGTACCTTTTCTTTATTCCAGTGGTGCCAGGCACTAGAAATCACTCAGTGATTAGTCTTCAGTGGTAGATGACAATTAAGAAAAATTTCCACAGTTAGGGGAAAGCTGTTAGATCTCTTGTCCCAAGAAGGGCAACAAAACTGATGAAGAGTCTGGAGCACAAGTCATATGAGGAGCAGTGGAGTGAGCGAGGGCTGTTTAGCCTGGCGAAGAGGACACTCAGAGGAGGCTTTATCACTCTCTACAACTATCTGAAAGAACGCTCTAGTCAGGTGGGGATTGGCCTCTTTTTGCAGACAACCAATGATAGGACAAGAGGATGCAGTCTTATGTTGCACCAGGGAAGGTTTAGGTTGGACATTAGGAAGCATTTCTTCACAGAAAGAGTGATTAGGCATTGGAATAGTCTGCTCAGGGAGGTGGCAGAGTTACCATCCCTGGAAATGTTTAAGAAAAGACTAGATGTGGCACTTAGTGCCATGGTCTGCTTGACGTGATGGTGTTCAGTCATGTTGGACTTCATCTCAAAAGTCTTTCCCAACCTCATTGATTCTGAGATTCTGTAACAATTTCAGTGAAATGTAACAGACTGTAGCATTAATTCATCACAAGGCAGTGAAACTGATACATTTCTGCAAAATGTTTTGGTTTCAGTTAACTCAGGCTATTCAGGCAAAAATAAGTTTACTGGAAATATTTTGACTTGTTCATGACTCACTTGTTTTTACAAACATATCAGTCCTTTCCCCACAAATCAAGTAAATACACAGGTGAAGCAAATACATTTACTATAAAATCTGTGATACTGAAATTCTGTAGTTCTGGAAGGTATTCTCAGCTTGCCGTTATGTGAACACATTTTCGAGGGTTGAGGAGTTATTTCTGTGGTGACACTATATCCTGGTTTGGAAACCTGTTGCTTTAGATTTTTAATTTGGCTTAGAACAAAAGATTGCAGAGGCATTTTGTGTCTCTTGGCGGTTGCAGATGGATCATAATGATATTCTTATCATGGTCATGCCCAGCAGGGCTTCTGGACCTTATTACTTCTCACATAACAGCTGCCAGTGACAAGAATAATTTTTACTCTTGGAAATCATCTTTACTTGACCTGTGTATATTTACATGCTGTTCTTCTCTAAAATACTCCCATAAGTGATAGAAGGAATCATCTCCCTTTTTAATGCATGAATGTGCTATACAGAGTTTTCACTGAGTCTGCCAAGGAATGTGGAGGTCTTTTGCTAATAAAAATGTATCCTGATTTTCAAGCATTTATTGAATAAAATGAAGACAAGCTGACCTGACTAAACCAGAGAGACTGACAAGCTAAAAACCAAAACAGCGATAAGTGGGAGAGTATATTGGTTTTCCCTCTTTATCTTACTCTAGTAGAAAAGAGAGGACTTGAAGTGATTTTTTTCCCCTCTTAAGTGTTCTTATAGTGTCAGTGATGTGTCAGTGTTGAAGCCTGAATCGCAGAACACTTTAAGTCTTTGCAAGCTTCAGCATCTATGCAGGCATATATTTACCGATTTTTGTACCTCTAGCAAAGGTAAAATACTGAGTTACAGAATGTATAAGAGGATGTTAGAGGTCATCAGAGTGACTTGGTTGAGAAGAGACTGTGGGTCTCAGTCCTTTTAAAAGCAAAATTATCAGATTTTTTCGGTTTTCATACAACTTTTATTAACATTAAAAATCTCAACATTATAAAATAATGTTAAAATAACACATTTCAAAAATTATTGCAGACTTCTTAAACTAATAGAAAATAGAGAATAAACATTATTTTAAATGTTTTTTACACAAATCATAAAAGTGGTTCACGAAATAGTTGAAGACAATGCAGAATGAGGTGGGTTTTTTTGATCTGTAAAAATATTAGCAGGATATACTACTTAGTTTTTTTTTTACTTTTCAAATTCACTACTTTTTTAGACCCTATAAGTCTCTGAATTATCTTTGTGGTCAGTGATTTGCACTGCTTACTTTATAAATTTATTAGATCACAATCTAATTTAGAAAAACCCATAATCGGGTTATAGTTTTTAATATTACATTACAACCTGATGGCAAAAATTGACACACATACTTAAGTGCTGCAATTACTGTCATACTTCTAATAATGTATTTGGGTCCCAGGTCTGAAATTGCATTAAATTGTAATTTTACTATGATTTATTTTGACAAGGATGTTCTTCAAAAGTTGAATCCATGGAGTTTGCAGAACAACATCAAACATCTTTGTGGAGAGTGTGACTTGTGTTTTCAGTTTGTCCAAGCAGAGCCACTATCTCTTGAATCATATGGATTCTCTCAGTATGAATCTGGTTGGCAAGTCACTAGTGACCATTTATTAGAAATCTGTTAGTTTTTTATTAAGACTGTAGCAGATGCTGGAGACTAGAATGTCATGGTGCAACAAGTGAAATACACTTCCAAAGTTGTTGACAGAAACCATCCAAGTATTGGATTGCAAACACTTAGATAACCCTAATTTCTTCGGCTTACAGACCTCACATTTCATATAAACATCCATCAGAATATATTCATGTAGGTTTTTATAAATTATTAAACTAACCTTCTGATATCTTGGGGTGCAAATGCTAAACATCTGAGATGCTTAGGGTTATTTTTCATTAACTCACAGAACCATACTGAATAGATGTTTCAAATTTCAGAGTTGAAGAAACCATGCAGCTGGTGAAAAAATATGGACAAATGACCTCTTGGTGAACTTTCATTAAAAGGTTAAGGATCACTTAATTATTTTTTTCTTTTTTACATTATTGTAACAAGCTTTTCTATATCAGGATAATTTTTAAATGAAGAAATAGTGTTTTTTGCCTCTGCTGCTAGAAGTTACTGAGGTTCCAAGGCTGTCTATGAAAAACTGGCATACAGACAAGTGACTACAATAAAATGCTGAACTGCTGAAATACAGGGTATATTTTATATTTGCCTGCACTTTGCATTTATTAATCTGTGGGGGACCATATTCCAAGCTATTTACTTGGTACTGATAGGGGAGTTAATGGTAACTTATGTTTTAGGGGTTTTTTTTCCGTGGTTTTTGTTTGTTTGTTTTGTTTTGTTTTGTTTTTGTTTTGGTTTTGGTGGTTTTTTTTTCCATTCTCTGGAGGTAGTGGCTGTACTCTACCGGTCTCTCCAGTATTGGCCTTGTTATCCTGGTTTCATAATTCCTTTTGCGTTCTCCTTCACTGAAAAAATGAAGCTTGCATAGAGAAGAGATAGTCTCCTTCAATTTATTTAAGTTTCAGTTTTGGTGGAGAAAACAGTAGAACAACATTGCTGTGCAGGATGAAATTTTACACAAACATGAACACTCTGCATGTCGTACTGCATTTTTTTGTCTTCTTGTTTGAGTAATGTGCAAAAAAGTGGTACAGAATCCCAAAAATGTCTGTATACCATACAATTACTAATGAGGCTTCCAGTCCAAACCTCCAGTTATAACTCTGTGTTACAAGCTGTCAGCATGGGAGAACAAGAGATTCAATTGATCTTTAACTGGAAGTGGCGAGCAGCATGCAATCTCTCCTTTGTCTGAGAAACAGGTTACTGGGCTGAATATGGACAGTCTGCGTCTTTATCTGCTTTTATTCATCAATAACCTGTGAGTTAACAATTTGTAGAATTTTGGAGTCATATGGCTTGGTAACCAAAGGTAGAATGAAGAAAACAGCTAAGTAATATTTGGGAACATGAGTAGTTTTCATTAATCAAGCATATATGCAGTATTTGAAGGATTTGGGTATTTTTAGAGTTGTGCACTACTCTGAAAATATAACCCCTAAAACTAATGTACCCTTTAAGAAAATGCAATAAGAAATCACTCCTTAAGTTACAGTTCAGTTCCAACAGAATTAGTCCCTGAAAATTTCACTAAATTAATTCTAATAATTGCCCCTTGCCTCTGTATCATATGAAGTAGTTGGTTGCATTTTTCATGCAGAATCCCACTCCAGCCAGTCCACTAGTGTGAGCAGGAGGAAAAGGATGCGTGTGGTATTGCTGCAGAGCTTGCTACTGACAGATCCAGCTGCAGTTGGCATAAAATCTGAGTGTGCAGGTTGGAGCAAACAAATGGAGGGATGTGACAAGCAGTTGTTATCCATTATGAGGATTGTGGTGTTTAATTAAACAAGTCACTTATTGCTGTCTCTCTACCTTGAGTATAAAGTTCTTAGTGAAAACTCTTTGCTTATGCTTTAGATGTGACGATGTATTAGTGTTAACATTGTTTCCTTCAGACAGCGCAAGCAAATCTCCAAGTATGATGCCTTTAGGAGTGGTCAGAAAAAAGAAAACATTTCTTCCAGCCAAGACACTGGTAACAAACAGTGAGGCATATTGTGGAAGTGCAATAATTATGTTTTGATATATAATTTATGTATAGAGACATCCAGTTTTTATGAAGCAACTAAAGAGGCCAAGCTACTAAACCTGTTGAAATCACCATTAAGATCGCATATTGCATCTAAAACACATGAAAAATAGCAATATTCTTGACCTGAAACCCCTTTTCAGGCAAAAAATCTTCAGTTTTGCATGTTTCTGAACAAAGTAGTCATTTCACAGCATTTAAAGCCACTGAATGTGTGTGAGTCAGCAAAATGGGAAGTGGAATTCAACCGAATAATTTGAATAAAAGTATTTACAGCAACATTATATAGCAGCAACATTACATCTGGAATCACATTATTGCAATAGTGCTTAGGATGTGTCTGGGTAATGTCATAGATAACGATTCTGGGAACTTTTAGTTTACAATTATCTAAGCAAGGTGTGTGAGGTAAGGTGTTGGCTTCTAGATGAAAAACCTGGTTTTATGATTTCCTGAAATGTACTGATACTGCTGAAATACTGGCTAAATGTGGTTCCCCCTCTCTGGTCACAGAAGTGACTGTTGCTCTGTGTGGGAACTTGTCTGTCTGTCTGTCTCCACTGTGGGTTTTGCTTACCACTTGGGAAAGTTTGTGGCTATCAGGGTGTTTTATTTGTATCAAGCTTATGAAAGGAGCGAATGTTAAAGCTAAGGGTTTTGTCAAACCTTTGTTGAACTCTTTGGGGCAGTTGCTTGAGGGTGATGCAGGAAAGGGATAGGAAAACCCCATGCCAACAAACCTGTCCAGTGGAGAGGAGTGACAGTGCCCATCTTGAAATGAGTGTTGGGTTGCAAGTCTAAAGTAATGAAAAGAGTTTAGCCAATGTATTGAGGAAGAAGAGGAAAAAGTGCTTTTTCATGTGACCTTTTACGGGTGTGTTTGATGTTTATTTTATGCCGGGCTTCAGCCCTGAGTTTCAGCCAGTAGACCAGAGCCCTCTCCACAGGCTCATTGAAATGGAAATGGTTTTGCCCTGCTGCTGTGGAATGCAAATTATTTTAGGAATGTTCCTGGGTCTTGAGGCTTTCTAAAGCTCACACTTCTAAGATTTATTTTTTTTTTGCTTATTTTAACCAATTCTCATAACAAAACAAGGATCCAGAAAGATGATTGGTATCTTGATCTTGACCCCAAAAAATATGAAGTGTAGATTTGTCTTCATATGCACAAATAGTTCCCTGCAAGTCAGTGGTGGAAAGACATGGGAAATGCAGAATTGCTTTGCTGGACTGAAGTCAAAATGCTGAGTGCTTTGCAAAGCCAAACAAGAGCAGCCCTCAGTAAGGCAGGCTGGCATGACATGCTGTTTGGTATCATTCCCTAGGAATTTTTCTCCCTTTTGTTACTATCTCTTTTTAGAAATGCTCTTTGATAGCATTTCTTGTTATTAGGGCACTAGAGATGAGCAAGGACTTGTGTTTGATGCCTTGTCTGCCGTAGACCTTTTGCTGACCAAAACAGATCAAAATCGAGTGATAGAGATTATGATGAGAGATGGTGCCATATTTCAGAACAGGAAAAACTTGCTTAGAGACATGGAGTGGGATTTGTTGGTCTTCGTGTTTTAGTATCAGGATGCAGGATATAAAATGGACTTACTTATAAGGAATATCTGTGGCTTTTGCTTAAAACTGAAAACAAACTTGGATAGATGAGGTGCATATGTGGATCTTATTGGATGATGCTGCATGTTGAGGCAATCATAACTAGGTTAGAATATTTATTGGTGGAGGTAATGGTAAGGCAGGACTTTTTTATGCATCCAGATTTAACAGTATAGCTTTGCCAAAATATTAGCCAACAGATCAAAAAATTATCAAAGTCAATAGTATGAAGTCTTGAAGTTACTGGCAACTGACAGTGCTCTTGGTTGCTTACATACCAGAGCGTTTAATCTGTAGAGTTGTATACATAGTTACAACGGTTTAGTTCAGCGGCAGGACCAGTTTATATATTTGTATAGTGTCTGTGTATGTGTGTATACACGATTTAAAACATTATCATGAAAGTATACAAAGTTTTCTTAGTAAACACATTAAAGGAAATATATCCTTTTTCGTTACTTTTGTCTACCCACAGTCTGCCTTATCACAGTTCTTTTACCTCTGCATAGTCTTTTGTTAAAGAAAAAGATGTTGCATATATAATTTTGGGTTTTCATTATTTTTTACATTCACAAATAAGACACATGAAGAACATCTGCAGTAGTAGTGAGCTAGATTTTTGGATTGGGGACACAAGCTTTTATGTGTTGTACTGCTCAAGTTTTTTTCTTAATTAAGGGAAAGATGTGGAATCCTGTACACAAAGATTAACATGATGGCAAAACAGTTATCCTGTTTTAGAATATAAAGTAGTTCCA